>VDFB02378005.1:0-116381 GCA_007258455.2 Sequoia sempervirens
TTAAATAAATATTTGTTATTTGTTTAATTAATTTATCCATTACCTTTATCCCTCACCTTAATTAAATAACTTTATATTTATTTAACTAAGTCAACCTTATCTCAAAATCCTCCAACGTACTAAATCAATTAATTAATTCCCAATTCATTAATTTCTTTAGGCTAATTAATCCTCATTACCTTTCCCTCCAATAATTAATTCCAATTTATCCCTCAATCCTTATCCATTTAATCCTATCCATTGATTCCAATGACATGGATCACAATCTAGACTTTCCATCATGTGACAAGTATCCCTCCCACCTTTATCCTCTCATTTGTGAGAGGATACAAAATTCAAACCCACCTTTTACACCTTTATGCCTCATGTGACACTTGTCACATTACTGTACAACTTTAATTCAAACTCTAATCCTCAATCAACCCTAGCCATCCATCAATCAATGCATCTTGGCCCTTGATTTCCCTTATAGAAATTATATGAATGAGAGGCCTCTCATCCTATTTCAACATCTCTTCTTATTATAGGGTTATCCTATTGTTATTTCTATCTAATTCATCTTCATTCTAGCCTCGTTCTATCCATGTTATCTTTCACCATCTTAATCATACTATCATGCTATTGGTTTGATATGTAATTGCATTCAATATATCAAAGGAGCACATCAAGAGAGTATTGGGTGCAACTCTTCTTCTAGTTCAATCATAGGAGAAAGGAATAAACAAGGTAAAAGGTTCCATTTGCATTATTTAATTTAAATTTGTGTTATTACTCTTGTTTATTTTTGTATCTTCATTTACATAGCACACATATATATTGATCATTAGTGTTAAATATTTTCATGCGTGCATGAACATATAGAATAACAAGAAATAAATATAGTAACAACCTAGAAATATCTAATCCAATTACCTAATAAGAAACAAATTTAAAATGATATATATAAAAAATAATGAAATAGTAAAATCAAGTACAATAGCAAATGTAAAACTCATATCATGTCAACTTGGAGGAAGCCTACCTCAAGGACTCCACTTATACCTCACTCCTCCATATTCTAAATCTGCCAAGATATTAATTCATCTATCTACTCATAAACAAGGATATCACAATCTTTATCCCTTATGTTAATCTAATTTCCTCTCAACAATGGCATTCTCCATGTATGTACTACTATATACTCCTTACAAGGAATGGTGTCTATAGGCATGGCTATAGTTGCAAGAGTTTAAGACCATAATAAATCATTCTACAATATCCCTCTTTGATTGACCTCTAGAATCAATCATAAAGTATCTATATCTCCCTACAATTAGGCCATCTATATTAGTCTTCCATCTTTCTCTAGCTAAAGAATATCCAACTCCCTCTTTTCTCCAACTCTAATAGTTCTCTTTGTGGCTATTTTTTATTCATTATTATGTATGATACCTATTCTTGACTAACTAAATCAAACAAGGTGTAGACATTTAAATTTTCTCATACCCAACCACAATTGGCGTCACCCTTTCCTAGCCAATTAAATAAATAATTATTACTTATTTAATTAATTAATACATTCTTTAGCTTTATCCCTCGCCCTTAATTAAATAAATTTATATTTATTTAATTAATTCTAGCTTTATCCCCCTAAATCCTCCAACTAAATAAATTAATTAATACATTCTTAATTAATTGATTTAGGCTAATTAATCCCTAATCATTTACATATATGATAAGAACCCTCTTTTCAATAAATCATAATTTTAAATTCTCCATGTACCTTAGAATGTGCAACAAGACAAATCTTACCATTTTTAGAAATCCTCCCAAGATACCCTTTTGAAATATACCACCAAATCTTATCCATCCACAATTTCCTATTTTCTATCCCCACCATTGATATTGTAGCCACCCTCTCCAATTAATCCCCTTTTGACATTTTTTTAGTATTAGTATTTGAAGTTATATATGGGACCTCTATAGAAAATTTTGGGGTTTTCTCCATTTAATTGGATTGGATAAAGTGAGAGCTTTATTGAAATCGTAAAACTAACAAATATATTCCATCAATATTATTAAAAAAGAAGAATTTAGAAGAAGATTGAGTAGAGACTTTGCTAATGCAATTACAAGTGTTTGAAATTGTATATGGGACCTCTAAAGAAAAAATGAGTTTTTTTGGATTTAGTTGGATTAGGTAAAGTAAGTTTTATTGAAATCATAAAACAAACAAATATATCCCACCAATATTTAAAAAAAAAAAAGAATTTATAAGAATTTAGTGAGTAGGGACTTTTCTAATACATTTTTTGGGTACAAGTATTTGAAATTGTATATGGGACCTCTAAAGAAAAAATTGGGTTTTTTTTTTAATTTAATTGGATCGGGTAAAGCGAGAGTTTTATTGGTCTTATTTATAAGAAGATTGACACGATTTAGTTTTATAGTTTTTAAATATTATTAGAAATAAAGAAAATTTAGGGATATATATGGATTTTTAAATGAGTGTTTAAGTATTTTTGGTTTGATTGGATTAGATGAATGTGACAATAGAAGTGAAGGTTTTTTTAGCTTATTTTGTAAGAAGGTTGATAAAGGATTAGTTATATGATAATTTTCTATTATGATCATTGGAAATTATAGAGAGTAAGGCACACTTTCAGACCTCAAGGTGCAAAGACCTAACTATCCTAAACAAGAAGTCAGAATAATGTGTACCAAGAACCTATAGATAGTAGGACCAATATTCTAGTATTTTTTTCTTTTGTGTATAGATACATATAGTATCTCTAAAGATATTTTACGCATTGAACTTGGAAATAGGTGTAGATTTTTTGTCACATTCCTTTTAGAGTGAATAATGAGGAAACGTAGTAATGGTTAGTTCAATATTTGTGAGTACTAAAAATGTGGTTGTGAAAAGTTAATATTGGAAGGGTGCAATGGAGAAAACTGTATACCTTATAATTATCCCATTTGATTTGATTCTCTAAATGGATAGATTATTATTTTTATGCAATGAAAAACATACAAGTAGTGTGCTTTAAACAAATAATTGGAACATAACTCAAGCTTCTTATTTTCCCATTTTCACTTATTCTTAAGATTCGATTCCACTATATTTTTTTATTTTCTTGACTTGGACCTAATACACAAGTGATTGATCTAGATCACTTCCCCACTCATAAAAATGATACCTTCATTTTAAAAATCAAATTCAAAACTAATCCCATTATTTCCCTCCATCTAACTTTGTTATGTGTCAACTTGATGTATGAAACATTCCATTTGACACTTGGGTAAAAGTAATATAAAAGGGAAAATCCTAGTTATTTTAAAGCACCTAGAGTAGCTAAGTAAAGAGCACTTCTTGCACACATCATAGACATAAAATAATCATCTCATGATACCAATACTACATCAGTATTCTAGGTCATACATGCACAATTATGTGTTATCCTCACTCTTATCCAAAATGAATTGACTTAGCATACTTATAGGGTTTGATGAAAAGGGGTAATTATCCTTGTCATGAGCAAAATTTTGAGAAATAAATCAAGTTTTTATGCACATATTAGATTGAATACTTCAAAGTGAGTTGAAATCATTTTTTAAGAATTAGCGAGAATCGCAATCATAGGTGAAATTTAGATCCACACTCATAGGATCAATTCCATGGACCTTGTGGAAATGATCTTGAAAAAAGAATAGGGGATTTATAGATTTTGCACTATTTTTCTAAGAAACTGTGATTTTTTCATAGTAGCGACAAATCACTTAAAGACACTTGGCATAGTCATGTTATACATCAAGCCTAGAGCTAAGTACTTGTATTTATAATTTAAAACTATGAACATTTACATTTCAACATATTTGTCATTTGTAGTTATTGTTCCTAGGATATCTTGTGTTAATGACGATTAATTAGTGTATTCTAGAATATTTAAATGTAAATCCAAGGTATTTTATCTCTTCATGTTTTTGGTGAACGTGATATTCATTTAGAACTAAGGTTTGTCCTTAAATTTTTTACCATAATTTCAAATATAGTTTCCTAATTGTCTTCATATAATATAAAATTTAATTATGTTTTGGAGCCACCTTTATTCATGAACTCCATTATCACTTCTTGATTATTTTTGAAATTCCATTATGTCATATTTATAGAGCATTTTTTTTACAATATTATAGATTCTCAAAGACCATTGGCTCTTGATAAGGTACATGTACACCTTGTTATTTGTATGTGTTCCTTCACTTTATCTCATGTGATTCTTCCAGATTCTTGATAGTCTTATGTCCTATTTTACAAGTGTTGAGGCATGTTCTATGGATATATCATTTTATCATATCGGTAATGTTTCCTCTTCTACAAAGTTGATGATTTCACATCCTTATTTTTTGGAAAGTCTCACCTCACCTATTAATAAGCTTCACTTAGTTTTCTTGTGATTGGTTCTAGACATATTTTAATTATATGCTATCCTTAAGCATACTTCCATCTCCTACTTTATCTCATGTGATTCTTCCATCTCCTACTTTATCTCATGTGATTGGCTCTTGATAAGGTACATGTACACCTTGTTATTTGTATGTGTTCCTTCACTTTATCTCATGTGATTCTTCCAGATTTTTGATAGTCTTATGTCCTATTTTACAAGTCTTGAGGCATGTTCTATAGATATATCATTTTATCATATGGGTACTAATTTTTCCTCTTCTACAAAGTTGATGATTTCACATCCTTATTTTTTGGAAACTCTCACCTCACCTATTAATAAGCTTCACTTAGTTTTCTTGTGATTGGTTCTAGAAATATTTTAATTATATGTTATCCTTAAGCATACTTCCATCTCCTACTTTATATTGTGATGAGGATGTCCCATGTATCGTTCCTAGATAAAAATTTCACTTTTCATGGGTAATTACTACATGTCGAACCCCAATCCAAATAACTACAAAACAACATGAACAAACACATTAGAAGGTGAAATGCAAGCAAGAACAAGGATTCCCCATGAAATCCATTAGCAAAGTTTCAAATAAGAAATAAAGCAAGAATGAGATGAAAGAACAATAGAGCAAGCTAAATCCTATTGAAAACAAATGCAAACTCTTGATCCCATGGGGGAATTGGTGTCAATTTGATGTGAAAATTGGCCCTTTCCCAATTCCTATGATGCAAGATTGATGTGTGATGAAGAGTGATCCACTTTGTTGATGTTTGATGAGTGCTCCAATAGAAAAATCTGCATAACCTAGCTATGAACTCAATGATAATGGATGAAAATTGCTAAGGATTTGGGCATAGTAAGTTTACTCAAATTGTGGATGATCAAATGAGGAGATTAGCCTCTTATTTATAGATGAGATTGATGGATGAATGTCCAAAATAGAGCAATATGGGACTAAGAATTAGCCAATGGAAAAGTGCCACTTGTCAACTTATGAGTGGATGGAGGATGTGCAATTTTTGAGGATTGTGCCAATAAATGCATATATTTGAATTTTGAAATTGTTGAAATGGCATGCAAGAGGGAAGGAAGAATGCATTGAATGCCACTTGGCTCAAGGAAAAGGACATGTAAGAGAGAGTAAATGCCTTGTTGGAAGGAATCATCCCACTTAGATTTTGAATTCAAACTTGGGGAATATTCCTTAAAAGATGCCTTGTTGAAGGAAAATAGAAATTTAGTAAATCAATTAAATCTATTTTTATGTGCAAGTGGAAAAAGATGGAGGATGGGACATGAGGAGAGATTAAATTAATCCAGGTTGATTAATTTAATGAAGGGATTAAATGATGTGACCTATTTGACTTAAATTTGTGGATTTATTTAGATCAAATATGAGAAGAATGTGATAAAGGATTAATTAAATAAGGATTTTTTATTTATTTAATTAAAAGAGATGATGTTAGATTAAACTAAATAAGGTTTTAATTTATTTAATTTAATAGATAGACTTTAGAGATTTAATCAAATAAAATTAATTATTTAATTAAATAGGATAATTAGATCAAAATGGTTAATTTAATTATCGCGAAAGAATGACTTGATTATATAACCGATTTATTTAATTAAGAGAGGAATATTGATGAATTTAATCAGATAAAGGTATTTGATTAAATGGTTAGACCGAAGGATGATTCAGGACGAAACGATGTTAGTGGTGAGGATCAGGTGTCCAATGTCAATCAGTATATTTTACGTGTCTACACTACAATATTAATTTGATGGTTCTAATAATGATTCATTAAATTTAAAGTCATTCTTGATTACCATTTATGAATACTTTGATTATGACATCTTATTGATAAGAAAAATTAGAATTACTTTGAAGGATAGTGAATTATATTGGTTTGATTCCCCATTCCTATAATATACATCATTTATGGTTTTAGGAAATGAGTCATATAATATTTATCACCCTTGCACATATAAAGATGGTTTAGATTTATCTACTACTTTTATTAATATATCTTTTGATCCTTGTTCATCATCCCTCATGGGTGTTCACATGGATAGCTTTTTTTATACTCCTATAGGACCATGACCAATAGTTTTTTATAAGGAAAATCAGGTTTTGAAGGGGCCCCAAAACCATTTACAAAGATGAAAAGTTGTAATAAAACTAAGCAACTAAAACCAGCAACCCAAAAAACCAAAATGCTGATAAAAGATAAAATAATAGAAACCCGTCAACATACCAACAACAAAAACATCAACAACTAGGAAAATCTAGCAAAAGAGTCAGCAACAGCTACAACATTTTTTCCAAGACATTCACTGAGGCCATATTCTCCTCAATGACCTCCTCATGCATTTCCACAACATCTTCAATCTCATCAAAAGAAATAGCAGCCCTCTTTTTCGTCTTACTCCTTGTCTTGAGACACGATCCAACCTACACATCCTTTTCCAATGCTAGAGTAGAATCCACATTTTTCTCCACCTGGTTCAAGCAATTAACATCTTTAATAGCTTTCTCCATTTCCCCCAACTCTAGAGGTATACATGTCCATTTCAAGGCTTTCTCATTTAAAACGGAAAAACCCTTAGCAGTTGTCTTCAAAGAATTGTTGTTGATGTTAACCACAATTTTCAAATCCTTCGACAACTTACCAATTCTATCCTCAATACTAGCAACTCTATCCTCTAAAATCTTATTGACCATCATTTCCAAAGAGGAAATCCTCTCCTCATGAGAAACCCCCAAGCGATCAGCATCAACAACTAATTTATCCAACATTACATTCATAGTTTTCACTTTACCTTTTATAGCCCATTCCTTTTGATTGCCTCGGATCATTGCCACACATATATCCTGCCAATTTTTAACCTGGATATTGAGCTCCTTCACCTCTAAAAACATCCATTTCACCAAAGAAAGAAAATTTTGTGCTCCATCCTCAGCCATCTTGCAGAACATACCCATATTGACCTCGTCCCAGTTGACAGGAGGCACATCATTCAACTCTAGGTTATGATCAGGGGCATCTCTACGCTCCTCTTTTTGCTCCTCATCCTCTTCAATAGGGGAGTCCTTGACCTCAACCACATCCACCTTAATCCTCTCCTTTTCAAGAAAATTAGCCAAATCTGCCAACACTTCCAACCGCTCCATCTTCACAACTCTCTCAACAAGAGATATAGGATGATCCTGAAAAGGATCAAAATCCTAAGTGTGCTTGACCAACTCAATCCCCTAAACCTCCATAGGCACAGACCCGAGCAACAGCTCACCCACACCAGTACTAATATCCCCAATAGGTGCACTCTTAAGCACACCCACATCTTCAAGAACCTTGACACTAATCGCAAGGGAGTTCTCCACCATACTAACCTTCCCAAGATTAAAGTACCCAACAGAGGCATTCTTCACAATGTCTACAGCTGAAAGAACCTCCACACTAGTCACAGGAGAGCTATCCACCACACCACCCTTTCCATGACACAAAGAGGGTTTCACACTCAAACTAGGAGCCTCCATCTCAGTCACTAACTCAATCTTTCTCTTAGCAGAAGATTTATCTTGCCTGGGGCCTTTAGATTTCCCCTTAGAAATATTCCTCACAAAATTCACCATGGTTTCTTTCAATTCCACATATGTCTCATAGCCCTTGGTCCACTCTTCAAAATCATCAACCCCTTCCTCAGGCACACCTTCATCCACAGACATATCATCATAATCCGAGTTTTATTCCTCAGAACTACCTTCCCATTCCACAGCAGAGACCCCAACATCATAACTAGAATTCTTGACTTAGGGGTTTTAGGGGAAACAAGGATTAATTTGAGCTTAATATAAGCAAACAATAGACTCATAAGACCTTCATGCAAAATGACCTTCTTAGGGTTTTTACGGCAATCTTCAATACTTTTTTCCATTGACAATAAAAGGTAAAAAGGAAAGGAGACTAGCAACTTATTACAAAAGTGATTCAAAAGCATGAAATGGTAACTATACACAACAAAGAATCTACCTTCGAGCATGAAATAATGCATTAAGGCTAGCACAAGATCCCTCCACAACAGTTTCAGAGACTTGCGAGCGTAGCCACCACTCCCAAATTCCCGGAGCTTTTTCTTCTCATCGAATTTGAAAAAAATTGCAAAGGCTTTCTTGGAAGCACCCCTATCTCTGTAGAATTCTATCTCAAAAACCGAAAGTCCAGTGACCTCCACTATAAACTCCTCATCAATTTTAAACTCCACTCCCTTATAACGCAGATTCCTTCCATTCCAACCTTTCACAAAAAACTCTGAAGCATCAAGATCACAGCCTTGAATTCTTTGCATGTAATGCGTAACCCCGCCCTGCTCCAAGTGCTTCCACACTACAACATTATTTTGGAACTCCTCGCACAAGCTTAGTTCAATTCTACAATGATCTCCACCCATGGCGGCATGAAAAGAGCAAGAACCCAATAGCACCAGAAAGTTCTATAAAAAAATGGACCTAGCTCTCCACAAAACAACACAAATAACACCCACAATACATGTGGGCTTGTCCTTCAAAGTACTTCCCTACCTATACAGCCAAGCCATCATTTTACGAAAACCAAAGATGTAATGAAGAGACAAACAGGGCAAAGGTTCAACATGCAAAAACTAACTTAAAATCATAATGAAGGACCTTTCCCCAATATCGACCACCTTGGAAGCAAGCCACATGGTCATCATTGGAAATATATTTAAGATTGAGAGGTAACAATTCAAAAGAATCCCAATCATATTTAGCCACCACTCCCAAGTTGGCAAAACCATCAGCCAAATATTAGCTTCTCTAAAAACATGAGAGATTCTAATCTCCTCAAAAGAATTAATGATGGAGATTGAATCATTAATAAGATGAGTGATAGACCATGATGGTAGGCATTTCTTCAAAAGACAATTAATAACATTAAGTGAGTCCCCCTCCAACCAAAGTTTAGAGACCCTTGATTCTTAGCCAAAACGAGGCCATGATAAGTTGCAGCTCCCATGGCCAATAGTTGGAGGGATACATAAATCCTATTTACCTATACCTACATTAATATTCATACCCAATTCATAAAATTATCAAACAATGAATCATACTCATAAAAAATTGATGAGGGGTCAAAAGGTTATGTATATGTATGTTGTTTTACATCCTCCCAATCTAGTATTCCTCTTACACCTAAAATCATAAAAAATATCTAAAATAATATGATATTAATGATCAATTTCAAAAATACAAGCTAAAATATCCCTTTTGGATCTAGTGTTCACATCACCTTTATATAGGGAAATCATGAAAAAAGTTGTAAAGAAGATATGAGACCAATCTAACATGCCTCCAAAAACTATAACCTCCTTGATTACATATATTAGGTCATAATACAATCATTATATTTTATTTAATGATTTATATTTTAAGTCTACCTCAATTATCAATGATTATTTAGCTCTACATATTGTGGTTAATTTTGGACATTTAAATATTAAGCATGATTTTTTGGATAATGGTTCTAGTTCAAATATATGTAGTAAGGATTTTTTGTAACACCTAAATATGGATATGATGAAGTTAGATAAATTTTATCTTACCATTAAAGGTTTTCATAACTTTAGTTGTCAATTTATGGCACTATTTTAGTACTTATTACAATTAGCACAATTACTATTAATAGATTATTTCATGAGATCCTGAGAAGTTACCATATAATATACTATTATTTCACCACTATTTTTGTTTTGTGGGAATGTACCATCTACACTTCATAGAGATAAAATTTAAGTCTACAACAATACATATTTTGAATAGATATCAATATTAATCCATGTAGTCATTGTCAAATAGTTGATAAATTTAAGGTTGATATTATATATTATAAATCTACTTTTGATTAGCCATTGAAACCAACCTAGTCTCTAGAAAAAAAAATTAAATAAGAAGAATCTTGAAAACAAGAACCTAAGGTAAAATCTAACCCATCTATAATGATAATGATTTATTTGGTAATGACTAGGATACATTAGATTTTACACCCTATAGTATTATAAAATACACAACAAATATTACAATATAAAATTAATGTATATGGACCCATCTATATATGATCAACATTCTCCTCTTAAGTTAAATGATACAATGGAACAAATGTACTTATATGTGTGATAGTGATATTGAAATTGACACATGTACTATTGATCATTCTACCATATTTCTTGATAAACTATATGGCTTAGGATATAAAATTATAAAAAATATTGGATATAAAGGATATGAACTAGGTCATCATGAAAAAGGAAATTCAAAACCATTATGTACTTATAAGAAAATAAATACACTAGATTTCTTGGATATGCACATAAAGGTCTTACCAAATTCTTAAAAGAATACAAAAAATGGAAGACAACTTTCACATGTATGATCTATATGTTGAAAGAATGAAGAAAGTTGTCATTAATGAGTTTTCATTGATGTCAACACTGCATGATGGATGTCAAAATAGTATGAAGGATGTTTATAGAAGAGTTATTTTGCAAAAGGGTTTTTGCTAAGTGTCTACACCAACATATTTAAGCACATAGTGCCCTCTAGTTATTTGGTTCGATTTGTTCTCCCATACAGATCTACTTCTATGATTATAATATATTTTTCATGGACATCACTAGCATCTTAATTCAAAAAAATTATTTAAATTGGATAAGTGGTTCAAAAATTGCAAGTAATAGAAGATCGACATATAAGGTTTACATAGTTTTTATGTATTGGTTATGACCTAACTGGTTTGCACTCCTCCACATATTTGAGTTAGTATTTTTGGTTTTGGGAGTATGTTAACAGGTGTGAGTGCATTATATTTTCCAATTGGCATGACATTTTGTGGTCCACATATTCTATGGTGACGATCAGTTGGAGTATTTTGCTTTTGGGTTCTATTCTTGGCTGACCTAATGTATGCAAAGTGTTGTGAAGATTAAATATGTGATGCGAATGGAAGAGAGAGTTATTATATAGTTCCATGTTGACCTATATTGCATTTTTTTGGGCGCGAAGACATTTTGATTTGAATTAGGTGTCGACAAGGCACGTTTTGTATGATTTAGGCTACATCTAATTAGGTCGACCTAATTGATGCTTGCGGTGGAGTTTAATATATATAAAAGGTTGATTTGAATTTATGAAGACAAGAATTTGATGCATACATGATCCAAATTCAAGATATGATGCAAAATTTTGTAGAATTATGTGAATAAGTTGTGAGCGTTGAGAAAAGGTGTGTGAATACAAAGCAAAGCAAAGACTTGTAATCTAAGTTTATTAGAGTGTATTAAAGTTTGTGTTATGAGCTTCAAAGGAACTGAATCCAACATATGTCAGATGTACTTCTCTCAATTCAAATTTTGACTATGAAGCCACCTCTCTCTATCTTTCTTTTCTCCATGAACAATGAGTTCACTTGGACAGTGATTCCACCTGGCAGTGAGTCTTTCTATAATATCTTATAACCGGTTATAACATATTGTGATTTAATCCTCACCATGGTTTTTCCCTTGGGTTTTCTAGGTAACTGGTGTTCATGTGTTGTGTGTTTATGGGTTGTCCATTCTTTCATTCCTTATAACTATTAAGTATGCTTTAGAAATTGGATGGTTAATAATTAGTTGGTTTAATAGAATACTGATGAACACCCCCCTCTCAATATTCTAAGTGTTCAACAATTGGTATTAGAACTTGGTTCCTTGGAAGAAGCTTGACTACTTTGGGAAGATCTTGGAAATTGAACACATGGTAGATAGAAAGTTTCCTATTTCTTTACAAGTGATTCCTACTACTAGTTACACAGAAGAAGATTGCATGTTTGAAAAAGATGGAGAAATCCTCTTGAACACCTTGACAAAACTAAAGTTGAAAATAGAGATCTGAAGGAAAATATTAAAGAAGCAAATGACTACATCAAAAAATTGAGATAGAAAATCAAGAAGTTTAGAGAAAGACAAAAGGAAGTCAATGAATAATTGAAACAAGAAAATGAGAACATCACCTGACTGAAAGTGCAAGTGGAAGTAAAGAAAAGAATTGAGGAATGTCTAAATGAAATGGTAAAAAGCAAGATTGATGAATGCACAAAGGTTGAAAAATAAGTGGTAAATCTGAGATCAAATCTAGAGAAAGCAAGAATTCATGAGGAAAAATTCAAGAAAAGTTCTACAATTCTTGATGAGTTGATTGTGGGTCAGAAAGCATCTAAATACAAAGGTGGTTTGGGACTCGAAAAAAGAGAAAGCTCAAAGGAAGATCAGACACCTAATGCAAATAATATCAATGAACCAGAGAATAATGAAGACAAGAAGAACAATGGAAAGTTCTGATATCAAAGAAACAATGCTAGAAGACCCCCTATCAGACAACTAAATGCTCAAATGTACCCATCTTTCAATGGTATTTGTTATTTTTGCAATAAATATGGACATAGATAAATGGAATGTAGAAGAAAAATGAATCAGAATGTTCCATCCTTTGCTTATCAATGCTTTACATGCAAGAAGTTTGGGCATAGAGCAAATGAATGTAGAAGTCAAATGATGAATGCATATAACAGTGGTAGAATGATACAATCCTTTAATGGTTATTGCTATACATGATATGGATTTGGACACAAAGCTAATCAATGCAAATTCAGAATGAATGAAAGGAATAATGCTCAGAGAAATGTCATATGCAACAACTACAATAGATCATGACATATTGCTAAATTTTGCAAAAACAAAAAAACAAGGAGGGATATTTCGGTAAAGAGAAATTAACCAGTTTAAAAGATTGATCTGACTAAAGTAAAGAAGGAAATGGAAAATATTTGGAGAAAGAAAGAGGAGCTTGAGAAAAAGGAAGTATCTGAGACTATAGATGGATTTATACAATCCTTCGATGTAGATAATTCCTCTGAGAATTGAACCTAGGCATTGGATAGGGGGAGCAATAATAGAAAATCACATAACCCCTACTGATATGAAGTTTCATGGCTTGGAATGAAGATATGAGATGGAGATGGATAGTGTGGATCTTTTGGAGAAGACTCTAGAAGAAATTATGCAATTGCAAAGATTTGTGAAGTTATTTAGGGTTTACTGTTGTATAGAGAAGGTGTTTACCAGCTTTATTAGTTGATGCATTAAATATGAATTAGGGAAAAATCGAAAGGTTTATTTACCTATCCTTTGTTGATCTCATTCACTTTTATGCATTTGGAGAAAGTAGAGTGAATTGAAGTGAATTCAAGAGTTCAAAGGAAATTTGTGAAGTAGAGCATCCAAACCCTAATTCTTGCTGAGCAAGAAAAAGGTATTTACCATTATCCAAAGCTAAAATATAAAAAAAATAAAAAAATTGAAGCACTTGAATCCAATGGAGATGGAAACACCTACAATAGTGAATGTGAGTGAGAAACCCCAACCAAAATTCAAAAAATTCATCATCAATGTGTTTGAGAACAACTCACTCGGAGCTTTTCCAAGTATTCCATACAGGGTTTTGCCTACAGAGGACATTAGGGCATACATCCATGGGAAAATGGAAGAATGTAACCATAAAAAATTTATATACTTGTGAACAAAGCAACTAATTGGAGATGATTTCAACATCAAACCTAAGTATGAAAACCTACCAAAGAAGAAACTAGATGTCTAGCAGTGGTTTCCATGCTTCACCTATGATGATGAACTTAAGTATGTGAGAATAGCATTAAGTAGAGTGCATGAAAAATTCTTATGGACTGACGTGCTTGGTTTGATATCTAAGGAATTCATAAGGGAGATTATTGGACTTTGTGACACTGGACCTATACTTATGTTAAAATCTATAAATAACAAGGATGTGATGGAATTAACTGGAGCCACATTTGATCAAAGGGATCTCATTGTGAACACCATACAAAATCCTATAGTAAGGTATGTAGCTATGGTCATAGGATATAAGATATACTACACCAATGGAGAGAATTTTGTGTCAGCTACAATAATTGATGTAGCCCATGAAATGGTGGAAAAAGGAAAGGACTATGATTTGTGTGAGTTGCTTCGACAACAAATTTTTGATAACTTGAAGCAAACTAAAGATAATAAATACCCATTCAAATTTGGTTCTTTGGTAGTTTGTTTGTTCTATTTTCTAAGGGAGCTTCTAGGAAGAAGCAATGTTCTATGGAGTAAAAGTAGACCTGTATCCAAAGCTCCTTCTAAGGAACCAAGCTCTTTTACCAATTGTTGAACACCCAAAATATTGAGAGGGGGGGTGAATCAGTATTCCAACCAATTAAACACAACCCATCCAAATAGCTTAATAGAATTAACTGCAATGAAGAATGAAAGCATGAATACAACAACAGAATCACATGACACATGAATACCAATATTTTTATGTGGAAAACCCAAAAAGGGAAAAAACATAGTGAGGGTTAGCTCACAATAATTATATCTAGATGTAAGATATTACAAAGGCTCACTGCCAAGACGCATTGTCCAGAAAAGAGCTCACAACTCACTGAGTAAGTACAAAGAAGGGTTGGCAACATTTCCTATTTGAACTAATACAATAGCATCTATCATATGCCATATTTCATCTCTATTGAGGTACAAATTGATCTTCACATAGTATGCTTATCACTATATTACACACATGTAGGTGATTCACCATGTACATGACATAAATCTGCTCTGCTCTACCACATTCACATATCATATATTCCTTTCACTCTTTTTTTGCACCATTCTTCTCGCTCACCACACTTTCTCCCTTTTTTTTCTCATCCCATCACTCAAAAGACTCAATAATGATCTCATATACATTCCCACATTAGGTGAAACTTCAATTAGGTCAACCTAATTAGAAGTAACACACAAAAACTAAACATGTCATCCTCAAAGTATTTCATCCACACTTAGCACCTAAATTCAACACTCAATTTACATCAAAATAGGTCAGCATGGACCTAAATATAAATCCCACATAAGATAGGGTTGCTTAATTATTCTCCTCAATAGATCAACCGTGTTAGGTCGGCCCAAAATAGACCTAAACACAAAGTCTTCAAGAGCTTATGCAATTTCATCAATCATGTTACCTCAAAACTTAATCTCCCATCAAATTCTTATTCAATTGATATTCATTAGATTATCTTCATCATTGCAACACAAAATAATTATTAGGAAAGAAGTGCAGAATCTCCCACACTGGTACACTTGTTAAGAAGATAACTGTGATATAGAAAGCCACACACTGTTATTCATATCTTTCTAAAAATTGAATAAAATATCATAAAAAATTGAATGCTACTTCATTTTATGGGTTCAAAATTGTATTTAATATTATAGAAGATTACACCAATGTGCGGTGAAGTACGAACCCGAAAACTAATGTAGTGAACAATAATACTAACAAAGGAAACACAGCCAAATTCTTGATAAACCATGCTTTTTGGATCAATTGGTACTGTACAAAGGTGACCAAAAATACTTCCTTGTTATGTTAGGATGATCATCACAATGTTGACATCAATGATAGCACTGGATCAACCTGTAGACACCTGAATTTGGACACTTGATTTATCCAAATTTATCCCCTTTCGTCTAAGCATCCCCTTATTTGCATTAATTAAGTAATATCGCTATTATTTAATTAATATCCTTAATTCTGTCAAATCCCTAAGGTATTTAATTAATAAATAAATACCTTATCTCTTTAATCCTCTTTTTTATTAAATGAATTAAATAAATGTCACATTTATTTAATTCCTCATATGTCTCATCCTCCATTTTTTATCTAATCCTAATCCATCTTCTAATCTCATCATTAGGATGTGCACATGCCTAATCCTTGATTAGGATGTGTCACATCCTCCAACTTTTTCAAGTTGGCCTCTAATCTCTCTTAGCCACCTAACCCTCCTCTAATCCTTCACTAACTAGCCTAATCAACCTCTTAAGGAATTTTTAATTCCTTTTATCCTTCCAAGGAATATGAAATTTCTTTTACTCTTCCCCATGTGATATTTGACTTGTCACATCAAGTCACATGTGAAATCTACCCCTCTTCTAATATGTCATTAATTAGTCTAATCAAGTACTTGCACAACCTTAATCACTTAATTGAGTCGACCCTATTAAATGTTTTCTCCTTTTGGAGAAGGCACTCCATTCCCTATGTGATTTTTAATTCACATTTAATCCCCCAATGCATCCCTTGGAATATTAAATTCCTTTTCTCATCCCCATGTGGATATTTGAGGAATTTGTAATTCCTCACATGTCCTCTCACCCACATGGGGACAAGTACCTCCTTTATGATGAGATCTTGTCCAATCCCAAAGTACTATGTACCACCTCCATGTCATGTACTATCCTTCCACCTCATGCACACATCACCCTTTTTAAGCCATATCGCATGCCACATGTCAAGATGTGAGGGCTTGTGAGTTCTCAACTCACCTTAGCCCTACATCTTGATCTTGGTGGCTCAATCTTGACCGTCCATTTCCCTAGAGATTTCCAAAATCTCTATAAATACCCCCTCTTTTCTCTCATTTTAGGGGAGATCATTCACTGTAGCCAAACTCTTGCAAAAAATTTCTAGGAGCCATACTTAGCCATTTTTCACACTTGCATCAACTTTCATCCATCCTCATATCATCTCATACATCTACATCTTGTGCCATCCAAGGAGCATACAACACCAAAGATCGAAGGGCCAACCAAAGGATCGATTCGAGACAAGGTAAAAGGTTTCATTTGTCATTTTTATTTTGTATTGAATCCAACTAGGCTAATCTTGAGGTGTAGAGTGTTTTTAGTGTTATTTGTTTTCTCTTTTTTGTTGTTCATTTTCTAGCACTTAAATTCACCCTATCACACAACCAATGTATGTACACTTCATGTGAGGAAGGAAAACTTGAAAAAAATGATCCCATGCCAAAAAATATCGTTTTGGGGGTTCAAGCGAACTAATAGGTTCGAATGAACCAAAAGAGGGTTTTCTAGAACATGGGTTCAAGCAAACCCATTTAATGCATGTTCCCACCATCCCGCCAAAAAACACAATAAAAACCCCTTTTTGAAAGGGGGTTCGAATGAACCCTGGTTCGAGCGAACCCCTCTTTTCCCACCTTGCTACTCTCTACCACCAAAAAAAATCATAATTTTTGTCCTTCAAAGCTTGGGTTGAGAATGAAAATGGAGGATACTTCATGAACCCAACTGGAATTAGGTAGTCTTTGGAACGAGCTATCCAATGACTATAATTTTAATATGTTTTGGTTTTATTATCTATTTGTTTTTTTAGTTTTATTAAACATAGGTTTTTCATTGAAAATGAAGCTCTATGTTCTACACATGTGGAAAAATAGAAGATTATCAAAAAAAAATTGAAAATATGAGTGCACCAGATATTGAAGTCCTTAATCCAACAAAAATAAATAAATTGAATTTCAATACATACAAAAAAAAGTTACACGTTATATGGTCTGCCTATGTCTGAATTGTAATTGGTTTGACTTTGAAACTTGATTAAGGAAAAAATATTCAATAAAACACTATCTAACCAAGTGGAAGCACTAGATATCAGAGTTAAAAATCTAAATTCGAAAGAATTAGAATTTTATCCTTCATGGAAAAAAAATTATGTGTTATATGGTGAGCGTCACTCTTTAAAAATGTTGTTTTCTAAAAAAAACTAGTTTTCGAGGGAGATGGAAAAAGAGGTGCAATCTAATTCCAAAATTTTTGAAAAAAATATATTTAGAATCTACAGACAAAATTTCATGAAACTTTATTTTGCATCATCTTCAAATTCCTCACGATTTAGCTGCTATAGGTGCCCGAAAGTGAAGATTTAGTTAGAAAAAATTATTTCAATATCCAATTTGGCCAAAAATTGTAAACCACTATTTGTGGGATCACCCCTTCCAAACTTCTAATGATCTCCCTCATTGTCATTGATCGCAACATGCATATCAAAAAAAATTCGTTGACATGATTCAAAACTTGACTCCCCCTTACACATATAACCTTGTCACTCAAATAGGTTCCAACATTGTAACTAATACTTCCAAGTGCATTGATAAAAATATTTTTCCACTATCTCTCCCCTTTTGACATCAATGGAAAAGGTCATGCAGAGGCTTAATATGCCTTCCTTTATATATATATATATGTATAGACTTTCCCAAAAAGAAATATTTTATGAAAAAACTTATAAAGGTAGGGTTTATCAACCCGAAGATCTAGATCCTTTGAGCTTCTTCAGAATATCCTACCAAGTGGATTTTCCTTCTTCCCAAAGTCTTTTTGCTTCTACAAGAGTTTTGTACTGTAATTCCAATTGCACTAGAGACTCTTCTCCTTCCATAGTACTACTGTTAAAGTTTATTTCTAGTAGTTTATTAGCATTGACAAGGGCAATGGATATAGGTGTATGTTTTATCTTCACTAAGTCCCTTAACATCATATATGTTTGATTGTTTCTTCCCTTTGATTCTATAAAGCAAGGAAATTGTCATGCAACTTCATAATTCTAGTCCACTTCTTATTGTTCATGTCTCTTGCTAAATTAGAAGTATATTCTTCACAACCTATTTGAGTTTCAATTTAGTTCATCATATACTTTGTATTTGTGTGTTGTTTGGCCATTTCAAGCAGTATGATAGTAAGTTATGTGCTTCCTCTTCGCAAATTTGAGTATCCTTCAATTCCTTCATAGCCCTGTCATGTGCATCTACACATTTCCTTTTGATATCCTCTAGAATCTTCTTTGCAGTCCTTGCTTTTGGTCCACTTCTAGCTTGTTTTTTTAAACTAGAGACATGCTTTCAACGAATCAACCAAGTTTCTAAAATTTTCTGTAGTATACAATGATGAATTGATGCTTGTTCCTAGGGTTACCTCTTGTAAATATTTCATGGCCACATCTATGTCTTGTGCACTTATGGTTCTAAATTTTGGTTTCATGCTCATGTTGAGCATCATCTATATGCATCATTACTTCTTCTATGCTAGTGTCTTCTTGATTTGCAACTTCTTGTTTAATTTCAGCCCGAGAAATGATAGAGCTCTTCCTTTTCTTACCTAATCTCCTAGAACTTCTAAAGGCTTCCGTTTTAAACCTGTCTTCTAATTATGGTTTGCTAAGGTCTTTAGGGCTTCTTAAAAGCACTTCTACATAATGAACAACTTCTTCCTCGGTTACTTCATAATCCAACTCGGAAATCCAAACAGTTCTGGGCTCAATTGCTTCCATGAAGCAAAAGTCAATAGAGACAAAGAAATTAATGTCTCTTGAGAATATTTCCATCATGATCTTAGATATTATTATCCTTTCATTCATTCTCATTTGAAACATTCCAAAGAATTTCACAAGAGCATTTCCTTGAGCATCCACACCACCAAGGTTTCTCATGAGATTTCTTATTTGATGTGCAACCGGTTCTGCACTTAGCCACTCCACTTTCCCAATTACTTATAGTTCCTTCATGAAATAGAAGAGAAAATAGATTATCAAAGTACCATACCTAAATGCATACTTTTTTCCCTTTTTGATTTCCTTCAGGTTCTTCATCAAATTTTGTCGGAGTAACTCACATAGATCATAATCAACACCATAATGAATCATGTTATGTGCAATGTGAACGGTTGTGGTAGAAATTGTATAGTCATTATTTGGTCGACAAATTTTGTGTCCAATAAGCCTTGCAACATATTGGATAGTGGGATTCCTAATTGTATTCAAGGTGAATTCCTTTCTTCAAGAGTAGCACCTGTCTTCTCCATTAAGTCCTTTACCTTGATAGATTTGTGTCTTGGATTTGGTCTGGAGGACCACAAACTAGTTACATCACTGATAGCTTCCTTGGTTATTGAATATTCACCATCAATCCAAATGGATTCTTTAATACCATTCTGATGTACTTCTTTTTTATCTTCAAACCACAAGAACTTCTACCACACATCCAATTTCCTTTCATTTATGGTTTTGTATTATGGTTTTAAGGTATCATCATTTCCTTCCAATTCTCTTGTACATAGAACACTTAATTTTTTATTTTAAACTTCTATTTTCCCATGAATGTATGCATTGATATCCTCAATTGGTAAAACTCTAAAGGGAGCGTAAGAAAATGCACCTGTTGAATCTTCTAATAGAACTTTCCAAGAATACCTCTTCAATTTAGGTTGTGGTTTCTCTAATACATTTACAACCTTCAGTCCTTCCATTACATCTAAAGATGCTAAATTTAAAACTTTCAGAAAACTAGGAACACACATAATACCTCTTAAAATTTCTCAGTGAAAATTAGGGTCTTGAAGATTTGCTACCAAGAGATGTGTCAAATTCTTCCACTTATTCTTCACTTTACTTCTCCTTTGCATGTGTATAATGAAATGACTTTGTCTACTTGAGCACACTTTTAATTCCTTGATTTGACTCATCTCAACAATAAATGCTTCAAATAAAATTTGGTAAACTTCAAAATCTTGTATACATAGTCAACTTTTAAAAGATCCACAAACTTGCGCATTAAAATATTTTCTCTTGCAATTTTCACCAGCAGCTCCACAATATTCTTCTTCATCTTGTCTCTTTGTTTCAAGCCATGACACAACATATCAACAAGGGGGCTATACAATTTTCAATAAAGATCCCCCTAAGCCATAGCTTTGGGTTAGTTACCAGAGGAAACATTTGTACCGAAGATAGGTACAGATTCTCCTATGTCCTCAATTTCTTCTTTCTTTCTCCATACTCTTTCCATTTCCTTCTTTACTTCATTTGAATCAACTTTCTTTACAATCTCATTCCTTTGTCATGGATTAGTCTGCCTTCCATTTTTACTTCTACAAAATCTTGAAATGTGCCTAGATTTTTTGCAATTGTAGCATATATTTTTTCTCTAACCTCCATTTAATTTTTTTATGCACTGGTTAGCATTTGTCCTGTATAATAGTAGCCATTTTTTTATTAAATCTATTCATCATCTAACTTTTGCACTCAATAGCTTTACATCCAAATTTCTTGCATACAAAACATTGTCCAGTAAAGGATCCAACATTCTGATTCATTTTACCTCTACATTTTATAGCCTTATGTCAAAATTTATTACATGAAAAGAAAACACCATTAAAAGATGGGTACCTTAAATGAGAATTTGGTTGTCTAATGGGGAGTCTTCTAGTATTGCTTCTTTTGTTCCAGAATTTTCCATAGTCCCTTTTTCCTTCAGTCTTTCCAGATTCACTGATCTTCTTTATGCTAGATGTTTGTTCTAGTTTAGAGCTTTCTCCTTTTCAAGTCCCAAACCACCTTTATCTTTAGATGATTTTTGTCCAGCAATTAACTCATCAAGCATTGTAGAAATTTCCTTAAATTTATCCTCATGAATTCTCGCTTTCTTCAAATCCACTCTTAGATTTACCACTTCTTATTCAAGTCTAGTGCATTCATTGGTCTTGCTTTGCATCACTGAATTCAGACAATCCTCAATTTTCTTCTTTTCTTCCACTTGTATTTTCAGTCTGGTGATGTATTCATTTGCTTTCTTCAGTTGTTCATTAACTTTTTTGTGTCTTTCTTTTAATTTCTTGATCTTCTCTCTCATCTTCTTGATGCATTCATTTGCTTCTTTTAGATTTTCCTTTAGATTCCCATTCTCATCTTCAATTTTGTTAAGATCTTCAAGTGCAATTTTGAGTTCTTCATCCTTGTCCAACATACAGTCTTCTTCTATATATTCAATTGCACGAATTTCTTCTAGAGGAGTAGGGTACTTCCTATTAGCCTGAACTGTTGATTTTTGGGGGGGCTATGTGCTTCTCTAGCTCTTCTAGGGTTTTTCACCTAAAAGGAGAGAGATAGGTCCCAAAACTGCAAAGGGTTCATTCAAATTATGTTATGTGCTATGTTGTCTAACCTAAATGAAGTAAACTAAATGAAATTGACTGATTTAAATGAATTAAAATGAATGTAAAAGTGAAATTCAAGCTATGTTTGAAAACACATTGTGTAATGAAAACAATGAAGAAAATAAAGAAATGATGTAGAACATAAAGAAATAGGCAAAAAAAAAGTGCACCTGGACAATATATGATGAATCTAGAATGTCGTGAATGTTGGTTGAAATCATTGATTTTTCACAGTGGGACTCATTCACCCAAGGTGGTGAATTAGTCCTACTCCTAATGAAAAACTGTCAGAAACAAGTTTCTATTTGTCGGGATCCTAAATCTGACAAAATTCAGATTTTTAGTCCTAAGGTGAGACTCATTCGCCACTGGTGGTGAATCAATCCTCTCCCAAATTTCTAAAAAATCAGGAGACAACTCTACAACACTAGATCTAGAAATCATTGCTTGTCGGGTTGTCGAAGTCAATTCTGCAAGAAACAGACAAAAAACCTTCTTCGTACTTGAAATAGAATTGAGTTGACTTGAAGCACCTAGTTGACTTTGTTCTTCACTTTTCAACACCAAAAATCTTGTTAAATCTACATACCTAGGGTTGCAAACACATATGCAATGGGGAAAAATGGTTGAGGGTTAGCAAATAGGGGTTTTCCTTGGTCAAACCCCACTTTTGGTAATCAAACCCTTGATAAAATAATGAAATAAAAGAGAATGACAAACTAATAACATGCAAATGCTATCAACTTACCAAACCCTTGATAATGCAAATCTGAAGTAATGTCAATGGCTACTTCAAAGTGCTTGAATTGATGTTGTAAGATGCTTGAATACTTGAATATGATATGTGAATGTTGGAGAAATGTAGGAGATGTAAAATGAGGTGAAAATTGCCTATTTATACACATTTGTGCCTTAGTTTACCATTCATACCTCATCACAGGCCGACATCGTGTTTTTGAATAAAAACCTAAAAGGAATTTTTTTAAAAATTTTGAATTTGGGGCCAAGGGGGGGACTCATTTGCCACCCATGGTGAATGGGTCCCACCTGGGACCTAAAACCAAGTGTTGGGAAATATGTTGTATTTAATGTTGTTTATCAGGGTAATACTCAAAAATACACATAATTAAAGCATATGAGGGCATAAAGGGGTAAAATAAGTCATAAGAAAGGGATAAATAGTGAAGTTGTGCCTAGAAAAGCGTGAAATCTTGCTACAAGACTTTACAACACTTAAAAATAGGACTTGATGATGTGTAAAAAGGTGATTTTTAGGTGAATTGTAATGAATAAAATCTAGAAGAATGTAGAAATGTCTTACAACACTTCACGACACCTTCACAAGATGTCATTCTTTGAATTTTAGTATGTTCAAGTCATGTCACAACATAAAATCAAAGCAAAATATATCAAATACCATGAAACAAGACCTAAAATACCATGAAAATGACAAGGGGCCATTTTTCTACGGCACACAACCATATGTTCAAACTCCAAGATCTTCCCAAAGTGATCAATCTCTTTCTAGGGAACCAAGCTCTTATACCTAAGGGAGTGCAAGAAAATGCACGTCTATACTTCCAATAGAACTTTACAAGAATACCTCTTCAATTCAAGTTGTAGTTTCTCTAATACATTTATAACCTTTGATCCATCCATTACATCTAAAAATTCTAAATAAAACTTTCAAAAAACTAAAAACACACATAATACCTCTTAAACTTGCTTGGTGAAAATTAGGGTTTTGAAGATCTGCTACTGGGAGATGCGTCAAATTCTTCCACTTCTTCTTCTTCACTTTACTTCTCCTTCACAGGTGTATAATGAAATTAATTTTTCTTCTTGAGCACAATTTTAATTCCTTGATTTGACTCATCTCAACAATAAATGCTTCAGATAAAAGTTGGTAAACTTCGAAATCTTGTATACATGGTTAACTTTCAGAAGCTTTGCAAAATTTTGTATTAAATTATTTTCTCCTGTTGTTTTCACCAGCAGCTCCAAAATATTCTTCTTCATCTTGTCTCTTTGTGTCAAGCCATGAAACAACATATCGGTAAGGGGGATATATTATTTTTAGTAAAGCTCCCCCTAAGCCATAGCTCTGGGTTAGTTCCCAAAGGAAACATCTATACCGAAGATAGGTATAGATTCCCCCATGTCCTCAATTTCTTCTTTCTTTCTCCATACTCTTTCCATTTCTTTCTTTACTTCATTCAGATCAACTTTCTTTATAGTCTCATTCCTCTATTTTGGATTAGTCTGCCTTCCATTTTTACTTCTGCAAAATCTTGAAATGTGTTGAGGTTTGTTGCAATTGTAGTATACTATTTTTCTTTGACCTCCATTTAATTTTTTTCTACATTGGTTAGCCTTATGTCCAAATACATTGCATGTATAACAGTAGCCATTGAAAGATATAGTACTATTAAATCTATTCATCATCTGACTTCTACACTCAGCAGCTTTATGTCCAAACTTCTTGCATACAAAACATTATCCAGTAAAGGATCTGGCATTTTGATTCATTCTAACTCTACATTTTATAGCCTTATGTCCAAATTTATTGCATGAAAATTAAACACCATTAAAAGATGGGTACCTTTGAGCATTTAGTTGTCTGATAGGGAGTCTTCTAGTAATGCTTCTCTAATTTCAAAATTTTCCATAATCCCTTTTTCCTTCAGTCTTTCTAGATTCAATGATCTTCTTTATGCTAGATGTTTGTTCTAGTTTAGAGCTTTCTCCTCTTTCAAGTCCCAAAACACCTTTATCTTTAGATGCTTTCTGTCTGTTAGGGTTAGAAGCAGATATCTAATAGTTAAATGCAGATTTGATCAATAAAACAAAGAAATAAAACACACACAAAATTATAGCAAAAACAAGACAACACAAAGAATTTAACGTGGTTCATCCAATCCGGGCTACATCCACAAAACCGCAGCCATCCAATGATTTTATTATCCAGTGCAAAACTTATTACAATCTTGCGAATAAATACTTTTTTCTACATACTGTAACCCCCAACCCAACCCCTTATAACAAGCTTTTTGGAAGCTTCCAGAATTAGGGTTTTCACAAAGTCATTTTTTTTCTTTTTTGGTGATTTTTCCTTTTTCGTTGACGACGCAAAAAAAATGGCAAAAAAATTTCAGCGAGGATACATGTCGGGGTGTATAGTATAGCATGATCAGTCACCACATACCAACATTGTCTAGCAATTAACTCATCAAGCATTATAGAATTTTCCTTAAATTTATCCTCATGAATTCTTGCTTTCTCCAAATCTGCTCTCAGATTTACCACTTCTTGTTGAAGTCTAGTGCATTCATTGGTCTTGCTTTGTATCACTCAATTTAGACAATCCTCAATTTTCTTCTTTTCTCTCACTTGTATTTTTAGTCTGGTGATTCTTCATTTGCTTTCTTTAGTTGTTCATTAGCTTCTTTGTGTCTTTCTCTGAATTTTTTGATATTCTCTCTCAACTTCTTAATGCATTTGTTTGCTTCTTTTAGATTTTCCTTCAGATTCCCATTCTCATCTTCAATTTTGTTAAGATCTTCAAGTGCAGTTTTGAGTTCTTCATCCTTTTCCAGCATACAATCTTCTTCTATATATTCAATTGCAAAAATTTCTTCTAGAGGATTAGGGTACTTCCTATCAGCCATATGTTCAAACTCCAAGATCTTCCCAAAGTGGTCAAGCTCCTTCCAGGGAACCAAGCTCTGATACCAATTGTTGAACATCCAAAATACTAAGTTGGGGGGTGAATCAGTATTCCTTTAAACCAATTAAACACAACCCATCCAAATAATTGAATAGAAGTAATTGCAATGAAGAATGAAAGCATGAATACAACCACAAAATTCAAGGACACATGAACACTAGTATTTTTACATGGAAAACCCAAAAAGGGAAAAACCATAGTGAGGGTTAGCTCACAATATATTATATTCAAATATAAGATATTGCAAAGGCTCACTTCTAGGATGCACTATCCAAAAAAGAGCTCACAACTCACTAAGTAAGTACAAAGAAGGGTTGGCAACACTGCTTATTTGAACTGATACAATAGCATCTATCATATGCCAAATTTTAGCTCCATTGAGGTACAAAATGATCTTCACACAGTCTGCTTATCACTGTATTACACACATGTAGGTGATTCACCATACATGACATAAATTTTCTCTACTCTACCACATTCGCATATCATATATTTCTTTCGTACTTTTTTGCACCATTCTTCTCACTCACCATACTTTCTCTTTTTTTCTCATCCCATCACTCAAAATACTTGGTAATGATCTCATATATATACCCACATTAGGTGAAACTTCAATTAGGTCGACCTAATTAGAAGTAACACAAAAAAACTAAACATGTCATCCTCAAAGTATTTCATCCACGCTTAGCACCTAAATTCAACACTCAATTTACATCAAAATAGGTCAGCATGGACCTAAATGTAAATCCCACATACGATAGAGTTACTCAATTATTCTCCTCAAAACATCAACTGTGTTAGGTCAGCCCAAAATAGATCTAAACATAAAGTCTTCAAGAACTTATGCAATTTCATCAATCGTGCTACCTCAAAACTCAATCTCCCATTGAATTCATATTCAACCGACATTCATTAGCTTATCTTCATCATTGCAAGACAAAATAATTATTTGCAAAGAAGTGCAGAATCTCCCACACTAGTACACTTGTTCAGAAGATAACTATAGTATATAGAGCCACACACTGTCATTCATATCTTTCTGAAAATTGTACAAAATGTCACAAAAACTTGAATGTTGCTTCATCTGATGGATTCAAAATTGTAGTTAAGATTGTAGAAGATTACACCAATTTGCAATGAAGTGTGGACCCAAAAACTGATGTAGTGAACCACAATACTGACAAAGGAAACACTTAGCCAAATTCCTAATAAACCATGCTTTCCGAAACAACTGGTACTGTACAAAGGTCACCAAAAATTCTTCCCTATTATGCTAGGATGATCATCACAAGGTTGACATCAATGAAAACATTGGATCAACCAATGTATGTACACTTCATGCTAATGTTGGCAAACTGCATCAGTGATAGGCTTCCAAACTTCCAACATATCCATCTTTGATTTACTTCTAAACTCAAAACTGTAGGGAAACAAGGAAACCTTCCATCCTAGTTTTCTAAAATGCATAATTCATCCCATCAAACATGGGAGCCTCCTTCATGTATTCCATTTGGATGTACCTCAAGCGGATAAGCTTCTTCCAAGGACCCTTGCTCTGATACCAATTGTTAGATGCATAAGACAACTAAGAGGAGGAGTGACTTAGTTTTACATTAAAACATCAAAACCCTCATTAACATGCAAATCTTTATTAGCCCTTAAACCCTTATCATACATTAGTAGAAGGTAAACATATGAGATAGTAATGCAAAGACATCAAACACATAAGAACACTAGATTTATGTGGAAAACCCAAGAAAGGAAAAACCATGGTGAGGATTAGCTCACTATATAGATAAATTGCAATATCAAATATAATATGCTCACTATTGGAGGGTTCACTACTCAAAGGAAAGAAGGGCTCACTGCGAAAGGACTCACTATAGTACCCCTCTCGAAAAGTGAACTAAAACTACATTACCAAGAAACTTGACTAAAGTGATTAATAAAAAATTAAGTTTTACAAAAAAAAAAATTTAATAATTTAGACAATCAAATATTATAAAAAATTAATATTAACCCATTATATATATATATGATAAAAAAAAGATTATTGATTTATTATCATAAAGAAATTACCATTTCTAGTATTACTTAACAGTGTTATCTTTTGCAAATATACTAATGTTTTAATTAAAGTGTGGCAAATTTAACTTGGTACTTGAAAGAAAGAATTGTGAAGCGTGTGTATGTTAGTTCTCTTGACCAATTATCTCAACCGTTGTTTTTTATAACAGTACTACTTTTGAAAAAATTATATAAATGTGTAGCATGAAGAAAGGTTGGGGAAGGAAATGTATTTTTATTTATTATCAATAAAATGAAGTGGCAGATCTTTCTAGGTGGTTTTTTCCCTAGTTGGGATTTTCTATGTAAAATTGTGTTGCTCTCTTTCTATCTCGATTCTATCTTTTTACCCTCTGTAATTTATTTTATGGATTGTCTCATTTAATGGTTGCGGTTAACTTCTTGTCTCATGTAATTGTTTTCGTGTACAATTTAATTTCCGTCAATTGGTAACTTAACTATCTGTGCATTCTCTTAATCAAATATAAATTTGAGGTATTCTTTAAAAGTGCTTCATTTAGAACTGATTTGTTATCTCAGTTATTTCTCTTCCTCTTTCCATCAATTGAGAATTCCATGAAATGTAATCAAAATTCTCGATATTTTAATGATTTGGATATATCATGTTCATTTTGGGCCTAGTGTGTATATATAGATTTCAGTATAATTTTTTTTATGGTTGGTAACGCCATTTTCCTTCTTTACCTTCGCAACATTTGTGCAATAACTATGCTTGTTTCATTGGCGTTGATACTTGTTGACCCAGTATATGTAAATTAGCACAAAATTGCGTCTATTTCTTTTTGGATTTGGTTGTGGTTGTGCCTTTATAATGATTTTACTTCGATAGAATATCATAAGCTTCAACTTCATTTTCATGTAGTTTTCTAGGAAGATATTAACAATTTTATTTTATTACCAAAACATGCTTAGTTCTAGCATATATCTTTTTGCAGCAATAAGGCATGCTTTCCTTTAGAGCCTAAATACTTGGGGAATAAAACCATATTCCCTCAAATTTTCTTAAGCAAATAAGTTCATCTTAATTTAAATGAAGAAAATTGGGTTAGGTACTATTCCCTCTTAATTTATATCCCCTTATAAAAAAATCTTTATAGGTTAGGTATTTACATGAGAGGATAGTCCCTTTAATTTAAAAGAAAATATTCGTTTTTCTTATATAATAATTAATGTTTATGAAATTACTTTGATTTTTTTTTAAATAAAAAGAATTAAATTAAGTAAAAGAAATCATATTTGAATGGAAAAGTAATTAATTGTATTTAATAAGAATATTATTTTTCTCTTTATATTTAAAGAAAACATTTTAATTATGAAAATTAAATAGGAGATCAAGGTTAAAAGAAATGAAAATGAAATTTGAAATGGTCTATGAAATTTGACTTATTTGCCTTAAAAATATTTAAATAATCGAAGGTGTCTTGCATCTTGATAATATTAAGAGTAAGGTTAAATTTGGTGATAATATTTAAGATAAGTGAAATACTTGGTGTAATCATAGATTTTAAGCATTAATCTCTACTTATTAAGTAATTTTCTTAGTCATATATGGTATATATGTTATATGCGATTTTCTTCTGAAGTATGTGTATCATGATTACTTAAATATATCTTTAACTTGAATAGTTAGTTGAGAGGATAAAACATCAAGGACTTTTGAATGAAGTTAGGAACCCTCTATCAGGCTATACTTTGATTTGTTTTACACATTAATAAAAGTACTCTTGTTGATGCTAACCAATCTCTTTGAAGCATTGAGATAATTGTTTGAGTCAACCCATACTATGTTTTGAATTCACAGTAATATTCAATTTGTGAAATAATCATTTATTCATCATCATTTTTTTTGTATTGTTAAGATAATTTATTATTTAAACATAAGGATTAAATTTTTAATTCTTATTTTATAACTAATTTGGTTATTTAGTTGTGTTTATTTATTTAGATTTTGGGAGGGAACTACACTCACTATCTAGAAGAAAGAAGATAGAAGAAAGGGTGGCTCACTACCAATTTGAACTACTAACAATGCATCTCTCTTATACCAAAGGTATAGTTCCATTGGAGCATAAAGAACTCATTCAACAGACTAAAATGTAGACACTTTCTATTCACTGCATCTAAGAGTCAGGTATTAAAACTCGCATTCAGATCACCACACTTGATCATTTTCTCATCTTTCACATCACACTCCCTCTACTTAATCCACACAACAATTTTCCTTGTATTTATACCACCTGTGACCCAAAATAATCTCAATTAGGTCGGCCTTAAGGAAATGTATGTACCTCAACCGTGCAACATCAAATAGGTCAATATCAAACACTTCCACAATGTAAATAAGTGAAGGAAGACCATGCCACAACTTAACTAGGATCCAAATCTACACTGACATGCTTCTCAACACTTCCATAAACAAAAATCATCCTCTGTAATTAGCACTAGCACATTAGGTCGACCAGACCTACACTACACTAACAAGCAACCAAAAAAATGCCTCTCCAAGTTCAAAAACATCTCATGGACCACACATAAACATTCCAAAACATCTCAAAATATTCTACATTATCAAAATATTTGCCACTACTACTGCAACCACCTGAAACTTAAGAACACCTTTATTCTATGCAACTAGACACACTAGCACAGACATCCAACACACCAAAAAACCTTGCAGAACACCTAAACACCTAAAACCTCAAGGAAATGTAGATACAATCAATATAAGTGCATTCCTTGATCCATAAGACAAGAACCTTCACTACAAAGAAATGCAGATCAATCTCGTTTCTCTTGGACACCTACTTTCACCAAACAGACATACTGTCAAACATAACTTTCATTGTAGAAAAATACAAAACTCAAAACTCAAGATATAGAACCTTTAAAAATCTCTAATCATTATATGGACAAACCACACAAATATATCTTCAACCATGAAGAAATACAGAATAGAACACTAAATGCCACTATGTCACACTGCACTCTCTTTTATTCAAATTTTATCAAAAGAACTTGGAAACCAAGTGACCCAACTGTATCAGCAACACTATTGACATCTTTGCAACACATATGTAGCATATGCAACACCTCTCATAAACTATAGCACATAAACTATCTCTCCAATCATAACTTCTACAATTATATTGAAGTAAAGCATTAATGACAACACCAATAATATTCCAACACTTTCTTCATACAAAGGGTTGACATCAATAACAACACCCAAACAACTCACAAACAACTCAAGCTTTCAACAGTTCTTAGCTCTTTCACCATTCAAGAACTTTAATGTATATCAAATGGATGTAAAGTCAACATTCTTGAATGGACAACTAGAAGAAGAAGTTTACATTGAACAACTAGAAGGCTTTCAATGTTATAATAATCCAAGTTATGTTTATAGATTGAAGAAGGCTTTGTATAGATTCAAACAAGGTCCTAGAGCTTGGTCTGCAAGTTTGGATGGATACTTGCAGTAGCAAGGGTTCTAGAGAGGAAGTGCAAATAGTTATTTGTATATAAAAATAGAAAGATACCAATTGTTGATTGTTGTGGTCTATGTGGATGACATCATTTTTTAGAGGTAATAGTGAAGACATGTGCAAGGAGTTTCAAAAGGCAATGCAAAATGAGTTTGAAATGTTAATGCTAGGAGAATTATCTTTCTTTCTAGGGCTATAGATTGCACAATCAAACAAAGGCATTTTCATTTCTCAGCACAAGTACATAAAGGAGATGATAATTAAGTTCAAGATGGAATATTGCAAACTAGTTGGAACACCTATGGTTATAGGATGCAAGTTGAGTAAAGATGATGAATATGCTCTGGTAGATTAGACTTTGTACAAATCGATGATTGGTAGTTTATTGTATGTGACAACATATAGACCAAATATAATGCAGGCACTTGGAATGGTTGCCAAATTTCAAGTAGCACCTAAAGAAACTCATGTTAAAGCAATGAAGAGGATATTCAAGTATTTAAAGGCTACTGAGGATTTTGGATTGTGGTATCTGTAATGCCTAGAAAATGCACAAGACAAGATTAAAAGCAAACATGCAATGCTAAATCTAAATGAAAATCTAAATGCTAAGCAACAAAGAACAAAGGAAGTTAAAACGTAAACAAACTGAAACAATCTCACCAATTTCAAACGTATTTCCATGATTCATCTTGATTGCCCTTCTCCATTTTGCTTGTGTAGTATAATTGCCCTCATATTTTTCGTAAGTTCGTGCAAGTATAGCCTATGATAGTGATTTAGCAAAACATCGAAGATTCAAGACAAAGTGCTCTCAAAAGTCATAAGATTTCGCGAGAGAGATTGGAATGAAGAATGACAAATCAATTTATAGAAAATTGACTATTCGAAGGACAGGTCAGGATTGAAAGATCAACGGACGGTTGAGATTGACTGATTAGTCATGCATTCTGATAACTGTCAGTAGTGACATGAGTGATACAAATTAGAAATAGAATTAAAGATTAAATAAATGATTTAATCTTCGAGTTTGGTATTCGAAAACAGAAGAATTATCTTTGCATGACAAAGATAAAGACTGATTAAAGCAACTCTTGTTCAAATGCACGCACAAGATTTAATTAATTAAATAGGAATATTTAATTAATCCTCATGTACATGCAATTGAGTTAGCACTGAATGATTGAATGATTTGACGAAGAGATTACTCGAGAATGCCACTCAAACATTAAAGCAAGAGTTAACTGAACGATTTGAAATAGATGTTGAGTCGAGTCAAAGTGAATACTTAGATAACTCACACAATTATCTAAATATAGAGGAATGCGTTAAAATATAATTAATGAATTAAATAATTCATTTAATTCAAGACTCGATATTCAGAGAATAATTAAATAAATAATATTTATTTAATTAAATGATGAAGGGATTTTAAATGAATAATTAAATAAATAAAGAATTCATTTAATTATAGTTGAAGTATGATAAAGAATAAATTAAATAAGGATTTATTTAATTTAACAAGAAGAATAAGGTTAATTAGTAACATAATTAAATAAAAAACGTTTATTTAATTAATCAGATAGAATAAAGAAAATGTGAATTAATTAAATAATTGAGATTATTTTAATTAATAGATAGAAATGAAGACTATAGAGAATAATTAAATAATTGACATTATTTAATCATGACCATGAGGAATACGAATTATGAAGAATATTGAAGGTCGCAGGCCTAAACCAAATTTTGGTGTCTACATTTGCCCCTCTTTGATACAATGTCATTTCGGCGTTGCGTCAAAGAAAATCGATAACAAATATGCCCCAGTAATGCCCCAGTATAAGACAGGTGAAGGTATGCCAGCTCGGGAAAATTGACAAATTTTCGAAAAGTTCAGAAAAATTTGGAAATGCTCTCGATAAGTACATTGGATGGCCAGAAATGCAGCGGAGTTTGCAGAATTAAGTTTGGAAATGGGAGGGACGGGTACGGGATGATTGAAATTGAAAGTTAACACGGCCAGTAGGAAAGAAGTGACACCTAGGCCCTAGGTATATATAGGAATAGAGGTAAAAACCTATTCATTTGCACCCACCTAGCTTAGAAATTGAGATTTTGCTCTGCATTCCTAGCGACGATGTCTCCAGTTCCGGCCACTCACCATCGCACATACAGGATCCAGACCTTCCAGAGACCAGCCGGCGCGGACCCCCCGGTATGGACCTAAAACTTGCCTTTTGAAATTTTTGATTTGCGTGCATTTTAATGCATTTAATTCAATTTTTAGTTATGCGTCGTTTTAATAATTGACCGCATTTGCTTGCGCGAACGACGCATTTGCTTGCGGAAAACCGCATTTGTAATTTAACGTCGATCATTTTGCATAGTTGGACTGCGGTTCAACGCATCTGTGAATTTATGAAACGCATTTGACTTTGTGCATCGCATTTGCATTTAAAATAGCCGCATGTGATTATTGTGAAACGCATTTGAATTTTATGCAACGCAACATTTATATTTCAACGCATATGAATTTAGTGCAACGCATGTGATATAATTAGCTGCATTTGTTTAATAATGACGCATATGAAGTTTATGAACCGCATATGTTAAAAAGCGACGCATGTGAAAAATAATGACGCATGTGCAAAATAACGACGCATGTGCAAAATAACAACGTATTTGCATTTTATGTAGTAGAGTCTGTTTGCACTAGAATAGATGATTGAGGCTGACATGAGGCATGTATAATGCCATTGCAGGTTGTATTAGACATGATTTATACACGGGAGTCGAGACCTACTACGTTTCCATTCAGAGACAGTTTGCGGCCGGCAGAGCGACAGATTCTATGGCACCTTGGTTTACTGCACATGAGAGACATGCCCCAGATTCGAGCGAATTAGGGACTATTGATAGCATTGTGTGAGTGGTGGCATTTGGAGACATCGTCCTTCCACCTACCGACTGGAGAGGTGACCGTTACCCTAGAGGATGTGTATAGGATCCTGAGACTTCCTATTAGAGGCACACGGGTGGCATATGATACCCAGAGGGGTGCTGCTGAGATGTGTAGATATTACCCCCATGCTGACATTAGGTAGTTAGGATTTGATGATTATGAGATTAGGTGGCGGGTGTTGGCCCAGAGGTATAGACAGCTGGACTGTCTATTGGCTACACTGATAGGCGGCATAGTACTTCCTGACCGCCGAGGTTATGGTTTTCCCGTGGGATGGGGGGAGATGCTAGTGGGCATGCTCGAGTGTCGAGTGGTATATGCTTGGGGTTCTTGTGTGCTTAGGATGTTATACTTTTACCTACATGATATTGCATATCGAGAGGCACAGTAGATGAGTTGCGGTACCACGCTCCTGATGGTATGGGCGTGGGAGCATATTGCCATTTTCCGACCACCTACGACAGTTGATCTGCCACATGGAGCGCCTTATGCCTTCTGTTATGCGGGGGCGACCACACAGCATCACATTGGAGATACAGGTTACTTCAGACATGCCATAGACACTATGCAGCAGTTTACATGGAGGCCATACTTGGGGTGTGAGGAGTGGTCAGATGAGGATGAGCATTTGCCATTTTGCAGACAGGCACAGTACTTAGTTGGACGGACAGTATCACATGTCCACATTATATAGCGGCAGTTGCCAGATCGTGTCCTACGACAGTTTGGAGAGGTGTAGGATGTGCCTCGAGGACGAGCAAAGTTTGCGAGATCCTCGCGAGAGGTCCCGCTATGGGGTCCAGAGATTCCAGTGGCCATGGCAGAGGCAGATATTGATGGATTATAGGCACTTCCATGGGGATGGAGAGATGGACCAGCAGACCCAGGGACCACAGTAGAGTATGATCAGTGGTGGGCAGCGCACAGGCCGATTCCATTGACGGATCCAGAGCAGCCAGCGCTGGTAGAGCGGCGAGGGACAGGGCCACGAGGCAAGCGGGGAAGAGGTAGAGGTCGAGGAGGCAGAGGAGGTCGTGGTGATGGAGGAGATGATGGCCGAGGTGGATGGCATGGGGGAAGGAGAGGGAGATGTGGTCGGAGGGGACGAGGACCACCATTATCACCGATCCGTGAGGAGGGGCGAGGAGAGGAGGATGTGGCCATGCCAGATGTTGGGAGAGGTGGAGAGGAGGATATTGCTAGAGGGGGAGAGGAGGACATTGTGAGAGGTGGAGAGGAGGTGCAGCCGGTAGAGGCAGCCATCCCAGACATTCCGGCAGAGGAGGAGGCAGGTAGAGAGGAGGCAGAGATTGATGCTCTCGGTTTGTTAGGTGCCTACCAGGAGGATGATGATCATGAGAGAGAGATCCAAGATCAGATCCTGGAGGAGCTGGATGAGGAGGAGGATGGGAGAGTGAGGGACAGACAGGAGGAGATAGGGGCAGTGGATCTAGATACAGATACATTGCGTGCTCAGGTTGCATCCTTGGAGGAGCAGATGAGAGTTCTGATGGGCGAGATGGATGCATATCAGATGGAGAGAGACAGAGCTTTGATGGATAGGGATCAGGTTATAGCTCGGCGACAGGAGATTGAGCAGAGATTCACAGAGCTCAGGGCATTGTGCACAGGACCATCAACTGCGTTCGCCAAAGAGCTAGTCAGAGCTAGGGAGAGGGAGAGATACTATCAGGATCTGTATGAGGTAGAGATTCCACCAGAGAGACAAGCTCCCAGTTTCTCAGCGGCACACAGTAGCAGGTCCCAGACCAGGACCCACAGTCGGACAGTTAGCACAGAGGGGGTGGAGCAGCCACACAAAGCAGGTCCATATGACAGACCACCCTCAGCTCAGAGGTCATTGGGTTCCCATCATCATTCCCCCACACACTCCCGGCATGATGGAAGTGGCAGTTCAGGATAGGGGTACTGCTTGTGAGACATTGTATTTTGATATTATAGCCTACGGGCTTCCATGTATTATTGATACATTATGACATTATGATGTGACACAGTTGAGCGATATATATATATATGATTTTGGCAGTGATTCTCATGATATGCATTTCTATTTATTGATTATGCAATCCTTATTTGTACATGTGATGTTTATATGATATGCCTATGTGATGGATGATCATATTTATTTTATGACGTTTATGCAGTTAATGATATAATGGTGACTCTATGTGATGTATGATTCTATATGATGTATGCAATTTATAATTATGAGATGCAATATGATGGTATATGTATGATGCATACGACATGTGATGTTATACAGATGTAATGTGATGCATATATTGACAGTTGCTTTGTACATGAAATGCTTATGATATGTATTGTTTGATGATGAATGTCTATTATGCCATGATGATCTAGATATGAAATATGCCTATATGCATGTATTTTTCTAACATGTATGTTGATGCAGGATGATGCATAATGTGTTGTGTCACAGGACTCTGTCATAATGCAAGAAAGAACAACTGTTAGTGCGGAAAGAAAGATTGAGAAAGAACGAAAGACATGAGATAGATGTTAGTATTAGCAATCTTCGATGTTTTGCTATATCACAAAAGGTATTGCACTTTATCATCATTGGGCGGGACTAATACAAATGGAGAAAAACACCATGATATGACATAGATCAAGGTGTGCAAGGTCATCCACTTGCTAATAATAGACAGTCGCAGACAAGGATTGTCATTAACTCATACTAAGGGCACAAGTTGCCCCAGTGTTTTTGTCAGGACAAACCACAGACAGCAAACAAAGTAAAAGACGGGTCATGAGACATCATCACTTCTCTAAATCCTTCATGGGACATCCTTGAGGAAACTAGTAACATGACTCAAAAATCAAAGTTAAAAGACAGTCGACAGACAGCAGTCAAAGAAAATAGAATTCTGATACATCGTTTCTAAATCCTTCATGGACATCCTCAGAAAGCTAGTAATAGGATTCCAATCATAAAGTCAAAGGAAATGATAAGATAAATAAGTCAGAAAGTCAAAAAGCTAGTAAAATATTTTGCCAAAACTTGATCTTGTTTGTTTGATTTGTTTTGATTGATAAAAGGATTGATTGATAGAGCCTATCATCGTGAGATACATACCTGACATAAGACTGGGTGAGTCCGGGTTTCATGTTATGACTATCTCAGATAAGGTACGACAGCCCGGCTTTAGAAAGACATGTATCGAGTAAGACGCTGAGTCAAATACCGCTGATGTGATAACTGTGAGGCTATGTTTGATTGTTTAACCTTGTCGATTATGCAGGAAGGACTCATCCTATATAAGACATAGATTATTTTGCTGATATCAGTATTCAAGAAGGACCCATCCTGAATAAGATATAGGTTGATTGCCATGATGATGTCTATTTCCAAGAAGGACACATCCTGTAGCAGACATTTGTTGGTCTGTTTTGAGTGTTTCATTTTGGATATCGCTTGATTTGGACTTGGAGACACGTTGACTTGTTCACCGTGATTGGACGCATGACTCATCTACGCGCTGATAATTGACCGCGGTGTGACGAAAAACCCTAAAGGACTAACCTAGTGCAGCCTCAGGGGCTCATCGATTGATGGCCTTGCCTACGTTGTACACATAGAGACCTCGTAGTTCGACCTGACTTGGACTGACAAGACTAACTACAAATAGAAGACGCGGTAAAAGAAGTGAATGACGAACCCTCAATGGATCTACTCCAGTGCTACTGTGGGCTCATTCATTGATGGTATCTTGCTCACGCGCTATACACGTGAGAGCATTCCCTATAGTTTGACACGACTAATGACCTTGTCATATAGACATATGGATTAAATCATTAATTTATACAGACAAACCTAAATGGACTGACCTAATGCCTCGGGGGCACATCGGGTAAATGGTCTGGTTTTACGCCCAAATGTTAGTAACGAGTTCGGTCAGTAAATGATTAAAGACCTATTGGGCGCTAATGATCGACTTTGTTTTTGGATTTTCGAAATGTTTTGATTTTTTTGTCTTTTTGAAGTTTTCTGATGTTTTTGTGTTTTCTCAGGGCATTTTGTGATGTTTTTGGATTTTTCTATAGTTTTACGTCTTCAACACAGCCAATGTAAGAACCAATATGACGCACATCAAGTGTTTGCCCCCATTCAAGTATAAGACCAATCGATTATGAATAGGGTAAAATGGGGGATATGAAATGCACTCGATGTCAATCATTCCAGGTTATGGGAAAGACTAGCACTTATTATGAATGGTATATACAAGCGATGGACAGGAAAGATAAGGGATATGTATAGGGATAGGTAATATGTACAGGGATAAGGACTATGTACAAGGTAGTGGTGTATGTACAGGATCGTGGACTATATACAATGATAAGGACTATGTACAAGGTAGATTAGAATAATAGTAGACAAAGGAGCAGAGTCGAGTACACATGGCGCCTGTTTGCCAGGTTTTCACCATGGTACCTATCCAAAGCACCACCGAAGTGGTTTTCACTATTGGACGAATGATTTTTCTTTACTATTTTCTAGATTATCTAAATTTTTTGGTGTTACCAAGACACCTGTTTGCCAGGTTTTCACCTTGATAACGATTTTTTTGTGATTTTTTGATTTTTTTGTATTTTTACTAATTAAGACAAAGCTCTTAGAAGCTATGTGTAGAACCTCTTCAAATGCGGACTATTGATTGGTGAGGACAATGGTTCCCCTTCAGGAGTAGAGAGTTGGTACGCTCCTGATCCAAAAGCTTCTATAACAATATAAGGTCCTAACCAGTTAGGTTCAAACTTTCCTGGTTTGTCCCTTTCTACTTGATTCTTTGGGTTCTCCATTAAAACCAAGTCACCAATGTCAAAGTTTCTGTTCAAAACCTTCCTGTTATAGCTACGACGAAGGCGATTCTGATATGCTTGGAGATGGTCTAGTGCCTTCTGTCTTTGTTCATCCAGGAATTCTAGCTCATGGAGTCTCGATACTCGGTACTCTTCATCATCAATGTGGCCTTTCGGGGATACCCTTAGGGAAGGAATCTCGACCTCAATATGTAGAATAGCTTCAGAACCAAATACAAGTGAATAGGGAGTAGCACCAGTGGGAGTACGGATACTTGTGCGATAAGCCCATAAGGCAGGGTTAAGTTGTAAATGCCAGTCACGACCAACATCATTGACAGTCTTCTTGAGGATTCTAATGATGGTATTGTTAGATGCCTCTGCTTGGCCGTTACCTTGTGGGTAGTATAGAGTGTAAAAGTGATGTTGGATATGAAATTCATCACACAGGTGGCAGACTTCTTGGTTCTTAAATGGGCAGCCATTATCAGTGATTATGGACTGAGGGACACCATATCAACAGATCATATAGTTCAAGATAAATCTAGAAATTTGTGTGCCGGTAATGTATGTCATAGGAATGGCTTCAATCCACTTCGTAAATTACTCAGTGGCAGTGATAATGAACTTGTGTCCATTAGATGATGTGGGGTGGATCTTACCTATGAGGTCGAGTCCCCATTGGGCAAAGGGCCATGGTGACATGATAGGACGAAGCTCCTGTGCTGGGGCATGTATCAAGTCTCCATGAACTTGGCATTAGCGGCATTTCGTTACAAAGACATATGAGTCTTTTTCCATAGTAGGCCAGTAATAACCCAGTCTCATAATATTTTTGGCTAAGGTAGGACCGCTAGAATGGGAACCACATATAACCTCATGCACCCCACGCAAGGTTGCTTGTGCTTCAGCAGAATCAAGACATCTCAGTAGGGTATTATCTAAGGCGCATCTATATAGGGTGTCTCCGACAATGGTGTATTTGGCTGACTTGCGGAGGAATGTCCTACGTTGGTTATTGGATAGGCCAGTGGGTATGACTTCGGCATGAAGGTAATCATAGATTTCTTTGTACCATGGGGAATCAGGACCAACAATGTCACACACCATTTCAGAATCTGGGATATCGTAGGCTGGGACCAAAAGTTGTTCTACCAAGAACTCAAACTTAGGCACGTTGTTAGGAATGTCAAGAAGTGATGCAATTGTAGCCATAGTGTCTACTACCCTGTTTAAAACATGAGGTATTTGATGAAATTCGACTTTGTCAAAGTACTCTTTAAAGCTATCATCCATGCGCTTGTATGGAGCAAGCTTCTCGTCCTTAGTCTCATAATCATCATTTACCTGTCTGATTACCAGTTGGGAATCGCCATATACTTGTAGGTTCTTAATTTTCCACTTGACTGCCATGCGTAACCCTATCACTAGAGCTTCATACTCTACTATGTTGTTAGTGCATGGGAATGCAATCCTGAATGACTTAGGGATGGAATCACCCTGTGGTGTAATAAACAGTATACCAGCCCCTGAACCATGATTTGTATGTGAGCCATCAAAGTACAGTTTCCATGTTATGTTTGTGTCAAATGTGAATATGAACTCATCAAGAAAGTCTGCAACTAATGGGTGATCTGCCTATATGGGTGCGTCAGCTAACTGATCAGCAATGACCTGTCCTTAATAGCTTTTCTACATACCGATATCATACCCACTAAGTATCATAACCATTTGGCCACGCCTCTCGCTAATGCTTTGCCGAGAAGATATTTCAGAGGCCCATTTTAGCAATCAAAGATTATTCGATGGTTTAGCATGTAGTTCCTTTGGAAGAAATACTACTACAAGACGTGCACTAATGTTACTATAGTTGAGCTCATAACCTACCAAAGTCTGACTGATATAATAGACTGCCCTTTCATGACCTTCATCGTCATTTTGTGCAAGCAATGCTCCAAGTGATGAATGGGTTGTCATAATATAAAGAATCAATGGTCTTCCTTCAACAGGTGGCATTAAGACAGGTGGTGTGAGTAAATATTCTTTAATCAGTTGAAAAGCTTCTCCACACCTAGCTGTCCATACAAAGGGTACTCCTTTCTTAAGAAGATGTTGAAAAGGATGTGTCTTATATGCTAACTGCACTATAAATCTTCTAATAGATTGCAATCTTCCCTGTAATGTCCTTAGTTGACTAATATTAGTGGGTGGAGGCATGTCCATGATTGCTTTACCTTTTAGCCGGATCCACTTCAATGCCTCTGCCTAGAAATGATATAACTCTTAACAGCTTTCCTCGACTTGGACTTCCAAAACACACACATTTTGATTGAGTCTCACTCCTTATATTTTTCCAAAATTTCTAAAATATCTCTTTGTCTAAACCTCAAATGTTCTGCCCTTGTCTCGGATTTTACAATAAGGTCATCGACATAATCCTCCATAGAAGTGTGTACTAGATCATGAAAGATAGTAGTCATGGCACGTTGATAGGTCGCTCCAGCATTCTTGAGTCTGAAGGGCATAACATTCTAGCAATACGTTCCCCAAGGACAAGTGAAAGCCATCTTAGGTTGATCTTCAGTTGCAATTCCGATCTGGTTATATCCTCAAATCCATCCATAAGGGACAACATCTCATATCCCATCACATGTCAACTATCATGTCTATGTTAGGCAAGGGAAGTCATCCTTAGGAAAAGCCTTGTTGATATCTCTAAAATCGGTGTAGATGCGGATGCCCCCTGTTGGTTTAGTGACTAGTACAAGAATGGAAATCCAATCTACATAGTCGATTGATCTAATGAAACCAACGCCTAATAGTTTCTTGAGTTCTGCCTTGACTCACAAAGCAATTTTGTGGATGCATTTTCTCACTGCTTCACCGGGTTTGGCACCGGGTTGTAAGGGCAAATGATGCGCATCAAGTTCGTGGATCTAACCTCCCAGATGTCGGGCATATGAACGGGCAAAATTTTATCCGCCTCGTGCAAAGAAGCTCATGAAAACTCGTGCTTCATGTCAATGACGCAAAATAAACTTTCAGTCGAGGAGGATTCTCTTTGGTACCTATGTTGACTTCTACTATGTTGACTTCTACGATTCTTCAACGAGCATGGGTGAATTTTCCTATGCAATGGGGAGAATGTTCAAACCTCCATCCTTAGGTGCCTCAGAGAGGTTTTCACCTTCGGATGTGTCCTTTCTTTTTACTTTTCATTGTCTAAAGGTGCCTTTCTTTTCACCTAGAGTTTTCTCATTTTTGCGACTAGAGGGTTGAACAGATTCCCCAAAATATGCTTTGTTGTCCAAGTCAATGGTAAAACCAGCCTTATGATCCCCGTTAGGTATGCCTTCTCGTAATCCCAGGAACTCAGCAATTACTTCATCGTTCTTAAAAGTGTCTAAGACGGGTGTGTCTTGTTGATCCCAATCAATGAGTTGGGGATAGACTAAAGGCATGTCATCGTCGGAGTTATCAAAGTCTAATGGGGTCAAGGTAAAGATTGAATTATTCATGTGATTACAAAAATCTTGTACCAGGTCCGTTTTGCTCTTAGGTTTTAGTCTAGGTGGATGGATAGGTGGACCTAAGGCCAAGGTTTGACTATCGGAAACAGGTGGTTTAGGTTGCTAAGAGGTAGGATCAAGTGATTCCCAATAGTAGTGTTTAAACCATTCCTCTTTTGTCATTTTCTTTGGTGGACAGGAATTTAAAGGATTTGGTGAGGAACTTAACATTAAGTTAAGTTCTCCAAATAACTTGTCAAGGTCCATGGAAGAAGTAGAGGATAGGGAATCCCACTCATAATCATTAGAGTCGGGGGAGTTACAATGATATTGGTCCCTTGGTTCGTGAGATGTCTTAATATCTTCTGAAGCACTTACTTCCTCAAGTAAGGGTAATGGGGTACTAGGAACGCCAATCTGAATCGGTTGAAACCCTAGCCCTACTCCTTTTGGCCACTGAGAAACAAATATTGGTTCAATTCTGCCATCTTGGTTTAAGCCTAAACCACTCTGTCCATCATATCCTTTGCTTTGCATGATTTTGAAACCCTTTCCATATAGATTTGTAGGAATATGAGCAAGTAAAAGGGGTTCCTCATCATTTTCCCTATACAGCCAGGAAGTGACATCTTCTGCATCTACAGCCTCTTTGCTTAATTCACCCCATTTAGTGAAAGTTGTTGTAGGAGGAACATGTATAGTGACCATAGAATTTTTCCAATCTGATGTAGGTAAACCATATGTCTTAGGAGGGATCAAATGGCCAACACAATAAGAAGTCTTCACGTAATATTCTCCACAACCCTTGTCTTGGATCTCAACCCTAGGAGTAGTAGGAATGGAGGGTGAAACAGATGTTCGAGTGAGTGTGGATGGATCCACATAGGAGGATGAATTAGACGATGAGGCTTCTTGATTTACTGGCACTTGACGTTGGGGGATCTCTTTTAGATTGGTACAATATTGAAATGGATCAGGATCACCATCTATAGTTATTTATGTGCCATTGTAAGGGAACTTAAGACACTGATGATACGTGGAAGAGACCGCCTTCATGGAATGAATCCATGGTCTACCTAGCAAAAGGTTATAAGGAAGGGTGAGATCCAAGACCTGGAACTTTGTCTCCATCACCGCAGGACCAATTCTGATAGGAAGTGTTACCACCCCCTTTGATTTTCGTTCCTCATCATCATAAGCTTTTATGACAATACTCTTGGTCATGTCTACGCATGCTTTTGAGATACCTAATGCCTTAATTAGTTTTAAAGTGCATATATTTAACCCTGCTCCTCCGTCTACCAAAACTCGTCTAACCTTGGTGTCATCAACAAGGACTTCCAGATGTAAAGGATCATTATGGTGGATCTTTTCAGTTGCATAGTCTTGTTCATAAAATGTGGCATGGTGATTATTGGTCAGGTAGCCCACCATTTCCTGGAAACGATTGACATCAAGATCATTAGGGACCGTGGTGTTCTGTAAAGCATTATTGAGGATAGATCGATGCTTAGGGGAAATACACAGCAATTCCAAGATTAAAATTTGGGCTGGGGTCTTCCCCAACTGGTCAAGTAGGTTATATTGTAACTTGGAAGATTGTGGTGTTTGCTATGATTGAGGGCCCTGGATAGTGAACTTAGTACGACGAGTATTGACCGCACACTCAGGATTAGTATTGATAGTAATGGTATTGATATTCTCATTAGCGGCGCGAAGGCAATGAATGATTTTGCCACTATCATAATCATGTTTGATACTCGCATAGTTGGATGACATATTGGTCTTAGTACTCGAACTGGGGGTAGTTTCTTTCCCATGGTCATGTAGTGGGTCAGAAAAGACTTGATGATCAGTGTTCGATGACTTTTGTTTTTGTCCACTAACTTCGATAATTCTCCTTTCAACAAGATCCTGTATGATATTCTTCAGTTGTCAACAGTTTTGTAGGTTATGTCCTTTAGTCCTATGATAATCACAAAAGGCATTGTCATCCCACCAAGCTGGTTTAAACTATCATGGATCGTATTGTCTTGGTTCCTGCAGTTGTATAAGGTTATGTTGTAACAGTTGTTTAAACACTGACTCAATGGGTTCCCCTAAGGGAGTGAACTCACGTTTTTGAAATCTCCTTTGTTGTGGACGTTGAGTATTTTGGACCATGTTAGGAGGTTGATTGACAGCATTAAGCGTGTTGGAAAAAGTATGAGGTCCTTGTAATGTGAGGAGGGATCCCGCTTGTAGCGTTTTAGCATCAACCACCCCATCATTGGTGACATTTTTGTTGCGAGACCAAAATCTGTTTCTGTCAATGGGTGTGTTTTGTACGATCGGGTTTCTATTGGATGTTGTTGTCTTGAGTTCACCCTTTTCAATGAGATCCTTCTCTATTATAACCCCTTTTTCCACTAGTTCCGAAAAAGATGTACAACAATGTACCCTTAAGTTACTCCTAAGTTTTGGATGAAATTTTTCTTGAAACATTGTAACCTTTTGTTTTCTGGGTATCTCAACAGGACACCTACAAGCAATAGTTCTCCATCTCTGGAAGAAAGCAATGAATGTTTCCCCTTCGTCTTGCATTGTGTGGCACAAGGTTGCTATATTTATCTCATGGTCTATGTTGAAGGAGAATTGCTCCACAATTTTCTCAACTAGTTCACCCCAAGATCTAATGCCAGAATCTAGACCTGAAAACCATTCTAGTGCAATTCCTACAAGACTTCTTGGAAATAGCCTCATAAGATACGTGGGGTCATAAGCGACATCTATGCATATGGTAGAAAATTCCCTGATATGTTCTATTGGATTTCGTTTGCCATTGTACTTAGGAAGATTCAATATGACATATCCGTGAGGGAAAGGTGTCATGTACAATGATCTATCAAAGGGGAATGGGCATATGTCCTTTGTTGAAAATGATTTCTTAGTTGACACCAACATGTTATCCATTTGCGTTTGTAATGCGTGCATTTGTGTTTGTAAGACGTCAACTTGGGTCAAAGATGTGCTAGGGGGATTATGCGGATCCGTGTATGTGTTCTGAAATCCAAAGTCTCGTGATGGGTTTCGATTGAACGTTGGCATCTGAGGTGGATTTGGATTCAGAATATTGGTAAATGTGTTTTGGTCTGGAATCTGCATAAATGGGTGTTGACTTGGGGTCTGTGTAAACAGATTCTAAGTACCACTTTGGGAAAACGGATTCTGATTTGACATTGATGTAAATTGGTTTTGACTTGGAATCTATGTGGATGGATTCTGACTACCAATCTGTGCAAAAGGATTCTGATTCAGAATCGATGTAAATTGGTTTTGACTTGGAATCTGTGTGGACGAATTCTGACTACCAATCTGTGAAAAAGGATTCTGATTCGGAATTGATGTAAATTGATTCTAACTGCCAGTCTGGGAGAATGGATTTTGATTGCCATATTGGAAGGAGGGAATGCCTCATGTTTGTGTAATTTGTGGTATGGTACTAGTGACTGGAGCACTAGGTATGGCCATCGACTGTGGTATGGTACTCGTGATACTAGCAGTTGGTATGGTTGTTGATTGCAAACTTGTGACACCGACATAAGGTGTAGAGGCTAATGTTTTAGGTCTTTTACTCCCAACAAGAGGACCGAAGGGAGTTGATGATGAAGCCCCTACAGTGAAATTAAATCCCGATGTCATGCCGGATGTACCAAATGGAGACGTATTGACTGTCGTACTCTGTGTAGATGTGCCAGATGGCATAGTTGTGCTAACCTGAGGTGTAGTGGTACTAGCAGTCATTGTGTTTGTTCCTTGTGTAGGTTGAGTTTGTAAGGTGCTAATATCAAATCCTGTGGGTAAGGTAGCGCCTTCAGCTAGCAATTTGGCTAAAAATTGTGGATGATCGTTTGCTAGGTATTCATCTACAAAAGAGGCAAATTCAGGGTCTTGTGCAGCAGCCTCTACGTCCTCTACTGCAATATGTCCTTGAGTGTTTCTAGTGGTGAATTTCTCTAATAGAGTCTTATGAGGTCTTGAAGAAAATGGATTGATGAATTCGTTTGGGTTCGACATGTTTTCTCTCTCTCTTCTCTTAGACCTAGTTTCAATCATGTAAGACAAGCTCAATATGCGGGAAATGCAAAACTATATCTATGAACAATATGACTCTAGTCTATGTTTTTGGGATTTTTTCGTATGCAAAATAAGGGATGTTCTAGGATGACACTAGTCTAGACTCTAAAGATGCAAAGTCTAAGCAAGACCCTAAAGTGATCAATTCTATAAACCCAAGACGAAGGGACCAACTACCTAAGGTCAAATCCAAGGTGTCAATTTAGTTTAAATCAAGGAACCAATGTAGGAAGAGGATCAAAGACAAGTTGAGTTTCCTAACTAGACTGATGAGCTAGGAGGACTCTCTCTAGGACAAAGTATCAGATGATAGGACTAGGTTCAATGACAAATTTGTTGATACTATGACTTTTCTAGAGTATAGATGGTAAACCAATCCTAAAGTTTGTAAAAAATGACCTTCCTAAAAGTTTAATGCAAGGTAATATGTATTCTAAGATGAAATTTACCATGAACTAAGACAACTATGGTAATGACTAAATGAACCTAAAGGATGCAAAATTGAGCAAATCGTTTCAGGTTTTTGTTTAAGGACTGTTTGTGTAAAGACAACTGAAACTGGTAAAACCATGTTGACTGGACAGTGATTGTGAATTCTGGTTTTCTTATAATCAGACAGATGCGTCGCAGGATCTAACATATGCAGTCAATTTTATCAGTTGTGGTTTTCCAGTAATCAATTGTGTTTCTCTGGTAAAGTTCAGTTTGACCCTGATAGATGCGGTTAACCTTTTAACAGATGCGACTCGTACTGACAGTTGCGACTCAGAATATAACGCATGCGGTTTTTGCAAAGTAATTACGAGCTAAACTGGCATATGCGACTCTAAACTAGACATATGCGACGGATACTGACAGATGCGACTCAAGACTAAACAGATGTGACTTGAAATAATAGTTGCGACTTAGAATTTAACAGATGCGACTCAAGATTTAACATATACGACTCTAAAGATCAATTGCGAGTTTCTGGTGAACAGTTGCGACTCTTTGTGTATTTTCAGTGATGAGATTTAAACTGACTCCGTTTTTCGTGATCAAATTCTGACAATCAAAGACAATTATAAGACAAAGTGTTTTCAGTTTCGATTTTGGACTCAAAGAACGTTTAAGTTGATAACAGACAAGCACATCCTAATAGGCCAAAGGCCTAGGGTTTGTATACTTGGTATAGCCCACCTATTATACCCCGGATTGGTGATAAACACCTTTCCTTCTCGAGAGCGAATAGCTTAGAAATTTGGTGGCATTGGCTCCCCTCCATGGCTCATTAACATCTTTCGAGCACACCAATTTTGAATTCTTTGGGCAATGACCTCCCAAGAACTGCTATCTCTACTCAAGGGGATCAGTAGTGAGTATCTTTGGGCATGATACTATACCCTGCACTATACCAAGCAACGACCACAAATAGGTTGGTCTCTAAAACAAAGGGTATTTAGATACGGGCATTACGTTCGTGGGGTGTGATCCATATGGCACGAGTCCCCTTTCAGATCCATCTCGTTGGAACCACACTCGTGATTCTTGGGGTTTCCCCAAGAACCCACTTTTATATACCGGCTAGAAGTCCCTCGGGTTCAGGGTGCTACCGGTTCGATTCGTCTGGGGTGAGTACTTTTTCCCACCAAAACAGGCCCAAGTTCTAGAGTTGGTAACCGCTCTTACACCCGGATCGCACGGATGCGCTAAGGGGAGAGGATACTTCAATGTACCAAGTCGTAGGGTAATCGGACTTGTGCTTTCGCACCAAACACAGTAGACACTCGCTAATTTTAAACCAAACGAAAGATTTTCTACGCTACCAAACAATCTGTTTCAAAATTAACTAGGGTCTTCGACAAGCGTCCTGCAGAAAAACTCATTTAGTAGTTTTCAATATCGTCTTCGTCAATCGTCCTGCAAAAGCTTGTTAACTCCAAAAGGCCACACGCTGAAAATAATATATTAGTAACACACAAATCAATTGAAACTTTCAGATTTTCGACAACAGAAATAAAGTTTTACCAGTCAATTGTGTCATTGTGTTACCATTCAAATGCGTCGTTTCTTCTTCAATTGCAGCTCGGTATTCACCAGTCAATTGCAGTTCAGGAAATTTCAGATGCGTCGTATATTTTCAGATGCGTCGTTTCTTCTGTCAGATGCGGTTCAAGAATTCAATTGCGTCGCTTCGTCAAACTGATGCGTCGTTCTGTACGAAAAACTTGCAAAAAACAAAATAAAAGATCTACGGATTCACGAAGATGGTGTCTTCACGTTAGGTTCACCAAATGTAACGCCTAGAAAATGCACAAGACAAGATTAAAAGCAAACATGCAATGCTAAATCTAAATGCAAATCTAAATGCTAAGCAACAAAGAACAAAGGAAGTTAAAACGTAAACAAACTGAAACAATCTCACCAATTTCAAACGTATTTCCATGATTCATCTTGATTGCCCTTCTCCATTTTGCTTGTGTAGTATAATTGCCCTCACATTTTTCGTAAGTTCATGCAAGTATAGCCTATGATAGTGATTTAGCAAAACATCGAAGATTCAAGACAAAGTGCTCTCAAAATTCATAAGATTTCGCGAGAGAGATTGGAATGAAGAATGACAAATCAATTTATAGAAAACTGACTATTCGAAGGACAGGTCAGGATTGAAAGATCAACGGACGGTTGAGATTGACTGATTAGTCATGCATTCTGATAACTGTCAGTAGTGACATGAGTGATACAAATTAGAAATAGAATTAAAGATTAAATAAATGATTTAATCTTCGAGTTTGGTATTCGAAAATAGAAGAATTATCTTTGCATGACAAAGATAAAGACTGATTAAAGCAACTCTTGTTCGAATGCACACACAAGATTTAATTAATTAAATAGGAATATTTAATTAATCTGCATGTACACGCAATTGAGTTAGCACTGAATGATTGAATGATTTGACGAAGAGATTACTTGAGAATGCCACTCAAACATTAAAGCAAGAGTTAACTGAGCGATTTGAAATAGATGTCGAGTCGAGTCAAAGTGAATACTTAGATAACTCACACAATTATCTAAATATAGAGGAATGCGTTAAAATAGAATTAATGAATTAAATAATTCATTTAATTCAAGACTCAATATTCAGAGAATAATTAAATAAATAATATTTATTTAATTAAATGATGAAGGGATTTTAAATGAATAATTAAATAAATAAAGAATTCATTTAATTATAGTTGAAGTATGATAAAGAATAAATTAAATAAGGATTTATTTAATTTAACAAGAAGAATAAGGTTAATTAGTAACATAATTAAATAAAAAGCATTTATTTAATTAATCAGATAGAATAAAGAAAATGTGAATTAATTAAATAATTGAGATTATTTTAATTAATAGATAGAAATGAAGACTATTGAGAATAATTAAATAATTGACATTATTTAATCATGACCATGAGGAATACAAATTATGAAGAATATTGAAGGTCGCAGGCCTAAACCAAATTTCGGTGTCTACAGTATCCAAAGAGTGAAAATATCACTTTAGTTGCATACATAGATGCAAATTAGGTAGGATGTATTGATGATAGTAAGAGCACAAGTGGAGGAGCACTCTTTCTTGGTGACAGTTTGGTGTCCTGGTTGAGCAAGAAATAGGACTCGGTTTATTTATCTATAGGAGAAGAAGAATATATTGTTGCAACATCATGTTGCACTCAGGTGTTTTGGATGAAGCAGAACTTGAAGGGGATGAAGATTGAGTTTGATGAACCTATCTTTATTCTTTGTGATAACACACGTGCCATAAAAATATCAAAGAATCCAGTGATGCATTCAAGGACAAAACACATTGCAATCAAGTATCATTTTCTAAGGGAGAAGGTTACAAAAAAGGAGGTAAAATTGGAGTATGTTGAGACAAAGGAGCAAGTAGCGGATATATTCACAAAACCACTTCCTAAAGAGACATTTTGAGTTTCTCCAAAAGAAGTTAGGAGTTTTTTCTCCCTCCTCTTAATCAAGAGGAAGCATGGGTTGAGGGGGATCTTGGTCTCCCTACTGCAAGAAGGTTGGGTGGTCTTGCACTATATTTTCAAGGGTAGTGAAGCATGGACTCAAGAGGACTCTATCCAAGAAGCATTTTTTTGGATTATGTATAGTATTGAAAATGAAGAGAGGAGAAAGAATTGTTGTTGTTAGGTAGGTTCAGAGAAATGCTTTGTATTTCTTTGCATTTGAAGTTGTTGTTATGCGACTTGAAGGATGTGTTTGTAGAGATTGATATTAGTGAGGGAGAAAGTGAACTCAAAGGGGGAGATTGTTGACCATTTTCCATTGATGTCAAAGGGAGAGATTAAACTCAAAATGCTATAGAGTATAATTCACATTTCCTTCCAAATATTTTGAGGTGACTGATTGATGTTTGTCTTCATTTCCATAGCTCATATGGTGTCTTTTCAGTTTTGCATCTTATTTGAACTCTGTTCAAAATATATATAACATTTTGACTAGCTTCTCTCTAGTACATATTTGATAGATTTGTTTGGCATAACATTGTTCTTGTCATCTCCTAAACAATTTGGTTCTTTCTTTTTGCAACTCCATTTTGTTGTGGAGTTCTAGGAGTAGAAAATTATCTTTGGATCGCATGATCTTCACAGAATCTATCATACTTCTCATAAGTGAACTCTCCACCTCTATTAGATCTCAAGACCTTGATTGCCCTTCTGATTTTATTCTCTACTAATACCTTGAATGCCTTAAACTTCTCAAATACTTCTAAATTCTCTCTCAAAAATGTAATCCAAGTCATCTTCATCAATGAGCATCATGAAATACCTATCACCTTGTAGACTTTTAGTCCTCACAGGTCTATACAGATCTATACAAACCAAAACCAATGGTTTTGATGTAGAATACTATTGTTTTCTTCAAGCACATGGGTGTACTATGATAGTTTATAAAATGAATATATAAGTATATTGAACATAAATATTTAAATTCCTTAAATGAAATTTACATGTCACATATTTATACTAATATTTATATTTTACGGCTATGGATCTAAATCACTTGTAAGTGGCTAATGAAACATCAAAATGAATAGTGAGTGAGCCATTTACAAAATATGTGATTTCACTCCATAGGGAAAACCTAAAAAAGAGTCTTATTATTTAGTTTTAAGCTATACATGTAAAAAAAGTGAAACTTTATCAACACATATCAGAGTCATGTCTAGATATAATTTACAAACTTCTCATAAATTTACATTATGATTTTCTTCTATAGCAAGTAATAATAAATTCCCTCTTACTAAATTTTACACTAATAGTGTTGAATTATAATTCTTATAAGAGTAAGAATAGTGAATGATTCTACAACTATAACCATTTAGACTTATTACATAAATAGTCAAGGAGGAGAAAGATCTCCACCCATCCTTCTTGGCATCAACAAACCATGAAATGACTCTAGTTAACCTCTGATCCAAAATAAATCAACCAAAACCCCTATAAAATGACTTACGCAAACATGGAGAAAACATGACTAGAACTCCCACACACATATAAGCACAACCCTGTGACTTTTGTTACAATTTGAATAGGAAAAAATAATAGAACCCAGGTAGGGTTTATGTGGGGTAGAAAATTGGACACTCTTGCAAAAAGAGACAATTTCACGCTTAATTTGGACCTACTTTTGAGTACCCTTGCATTAATCATTCTTCAAAACAACATTTATAGGCCCCTAAGACCCATTATTTTTTTATCTAGAGGCCTATTTCACTTTAAAATCATATAAATCCTGGCAAACAATACTTAATTCATTCATATCTTAAAAACCCACCTCCAAAAACCACAAGTGGGACCCATTCGCCAAGGGTGGCGAATGAGTCCCTTTTGGGGGAAATTTCAATTTTGAGCGGGAATTTCACAAACTCAATTTAATTTTTTAGTGGATGTCGGCCTCTTAGGTCTAAAAAACGGGAAAATTAGGTATTGATGCCTATAAATACGCATTTTAGGTCATTTTTCACATCTCTTAGTCATTTTTACAAAGCAATTTCAAAATTCAAGTATTGAGAATCTTTCACAAAAAGTTTCATTAGCATTTCTACAACAAAGTTGAAGCTTTTGGACAACAAGATAGGGTTTTTGCCAGTCTTCAAACTCACTTCTCATTCAAGATCCTACATTGCAAAGAGTTGATCATGGATTCCTATGGAGAATCATGGAGAAATCTAGGTTGAGGAGATGCAACTAACCATCTGACTTGTTTTCAAAATGATTCCATCTTCCATTTTCTCTCTAAATTCAGATTTAAGGTTTGCATGTCATTTAAATTCATTTGAAATGTTGTAGGGTTTCTTAGATTGAAGTCTTGCATCATTCAAGTGCCATTTACTTATCTTATTCTAGCACATTAGAATAGAGTTTTACTTTACGTCAAATTTTCCTAGTCTTAGAAACACATAGGGCTAGGGTTTTATGTAGATTTTTTCCATTCAAGGTTTAATTACCAAATTAGGGGTTTGACCAAGGAAACCCCCCATTAGACAACAAATTTAAAGTTGTTTTACAGGTATTTTTAGAGATTCAGATTTAGGTTTCTGTCAAGAAGTGTTGTGCAAGTGACAAAGTACAGATCTGAAACTTAAGTTTGTAGAAAATAGGAAAAGGACTAATTCGCCATGGATGGTGAATGAGTCCCACTAGAGGTGTCTAACATAGTAAAGTGCAGATTCTAGTGCCCTTTTGGTAGAAATAGGATTCTAGGCAGAAACCTTGGTCTGGGACTGATTCATCCAGGGTGGCGAATGAGTCCCAGTCAGTCAAAAAGTCAACATTTCTAGTTTTTCATAGTAGTTTCTAGTCTCCATCAGATTTAAAGGTGCACACATTCTATATTACAACTTTCTATTTGGTTCTATTTGCATTTTTATTCATCTTTTAGGTCTTTTGCAAACAAAACTATGTTTTCAAACACTTCATATTTCTTAGGTTTTGCATAAATAATCAATCAATTTTATCAATTTGTTGCATCTATATCATTACATTTAGGCATAATTTCATTGTACTTGCATTATTTTGAGAGAACCACCTAGATTTTGGTGTGGGATCTATCTCTTTCCTTTGGGTGAAAAACCCTAATTGAGCAAAAGAGTCATAGCATTTCCTAACACCTAAAATCCACAGTTCAGTTTCTTGTTGCAAGTATGAAAGTGTTGTCATTGATGTCAACAAGTTTGCATTGTCATTGGTGGTAGTTGTACAATGGTTGAGAGAGATTATTTCTTTGATTAGTTATATTATGTTGTCATCAGTTAAGTTGTTGATAACCTCTAGTGTTACTTTGATAATCTTTTGTTTATGGTTTAGATGTCGAGGATATTGAGAAAATTGAGAAAAAGAGGAAATAGGGTGTTGCAGAGGTGTTCTAGTTTTGCTTCACATTTCTTCTAGGTTGAGGATTTACTTGTGTGGTTTGGATATGTCAGATAAAGGTGTTCAGAGTTTCTATATCCAGAATTTTGGCTTCTAGATCGATGGTCAGAGCAAGTTATGTTAACCAGTGTGTGAACTAGATTTGCAGTGTTGCTTTTAGAGGTGTCTAGGAGAAATGTTTTTGCTCTGCATTTCTCCATAGTTGTTCTTTAGATCTTATGATTATTGAAGGTATGTTTATGGTGTTGATCTCTTGATTTTTGCAAGAGGATTCATGGTTTGGTGCTCTGGAAGATGTATTTTAGAGTTGCATTGTTTGGCAGTGTAGTTTGAGTGTATTGGGCGTGTACATTCTGAACGTGTGAATTGTTGCAAAGGAGTTTGAAGGATTTTAGGATGATAGAGGAATATCTAGATCATGATGAAGTGTGTTGTGTGGTTTTCAAGTCATCCTTGGATTTGAGGAAGCGTGTAATTCAAATTCTAATGGTGTTTGCATGGGTAACGGTCGACCTAGTGTTTACACTACATTCGATGGTGCAGGGGCACCTAGTGAAATTGTGCAATTTTGGTTTAATGTTGAGTTTTTGTGTTGTTGAGTCTAATTGTGATATAATAAGGTCTATTTAGACCATTTTAAATTTAATAATTCATGTGGGGTTGGTATTAGATAGAGTTGTCAAGTTTTTGTCATGTTTTGTAATTTGTTGCAAAAATTGCTTTGCAACTTTGCAATTTTGTCATTTTTGGAAGATGAACGGTCATATGATTCAAAACTTGGTTATGAACCATTGGTTGGTTGTAGTAAAAGTTTAAATATACTTGAAAAATTTTGAGGCAAGGTTTTGTTGAAGGTTTTTGTATTGAGGCAATAAAGAAACTTCATTTTTTTGCAATTTCTTGTGTTAATTTGCTGCTACAGGCCTTTGTACAATTCTGTACAGATTGGAAATGTAATAATATTCATTGGAATTGTTAGAGGGATGTTTTAGCCTTATTTTTCTTTTGGTCTAAGAGGTTTTCATTGAAATTTGAGTGAGTTAGAGCCAAAACTCTAAAAGTGGTATGAAAACCCTAAGGCAAGAGGGTTTGAGAAAGAAAATGGAATAAATCACCATTCCACCAATGGAAATTGCTACAAATCGATGGAATGACACTAGTTAGGGTGGTTTTAATGTTTATTAGGATTTTAGATGCAGGGGATGGAGTTAGGGCCCTGTTTGTGCAAGCCCTAGCCTAACATCTCTATGTATTAGGCTAGTTTTGATAGGTAGAGGTAGGGTTTTGTTGTCAGATGAGTTTGTGGATGGTTCACTGGATAGAATCTATTGTTGTAGACCCCATGTGACCTGTTTAGCATTGTGGACTAAAGATTGGTGATTGGGAGGAGGTTTATCATATACTTGCTTTGTAAAATAGGCCTAATTGGGCTTAAGGGCAGTGTAGCAGTCCTATTTTGGAGCTGATGTTCTGAAACATCCCTATGCACAAATTTGATATGTTGAAGAATTCCATAAAGGGTACTCTAAATGGTAATTTTTCCATGGGTTTGAGGCCTTCTCTAAAATATATGCTGAATTTTCATTGTTTGATGTGCTATAAGGGAATATGAGGAATTTGTGAGTTAGACACCAAGTTGGGATTTTCTAGGTTGGAAGATTGCTCAAAACTGATTAGATTGTGATTGGTAAGAGATCTCCACCCCTGCTTTGCATCAAATTGGTATCATAGCATAGGTTTTGATCATTTTAAGGAAAGAGGTTGAAGTTTGAAGAGGGAAAAGTTGTCATTTGAAGGGACAAGATGCCTCCTAAAGGTAGTGCAGTCATTGCTAGAGAAATAAGGATGATGAAATAGTCTCAAGAAGAAGTTTTAGCTAGACTTGCAGCATTGGAAACAAACCAAATAAGAGGTAAGGCCACTGAAGAGGAAAGTGACCAAGAGGAAGAGGAAGAGGGTGAGAATGAAAACCCACAAAGAGGAGTCCAAGGTGATGATGAGTTGGACCCTGATGAAAGAAGGATGGTGAAGATGTTGAAGATTGTCAAAAGAGAGACCACTAAAGTGAAAATGGAATTTCCCATGTATAATGGGAAAATGGATAGTGAAGAAGTGTTGGATTGGATTGATGCACTAGACAACTACTTTGAATACAAGGAGGTAATAGAAGAACAAAAGGTAAAGTTTTCTAAAACCAAATTGAAATGCCTTGCCCTAACTTGGTGGAACTATGTACAGGAGGAGAGAGTGAAAAAGGGCAAAGTAAAAATCAATTCATGGGATAGGATGGTGTCAAAGGTTAAGAGTCAATTCTTGCCCAATGACCATGCAATTCAAACATTCAGGATGTTGCAAAATTTAAAGCAAAAGGAAATGGATGTCATGACCTATACAGAGGAGTTCCATAAATTGATTCTTAGAGTAGGTCATATTGAAGATGAAGTTGAGAAGATAGAAAGGTATATGAATGGGCTAAGGCTCAACATTCAAGATGAATTGAGTCTTTCCACCCCTAGATCGGTAGAAGAGTGCTTCCAATTGGCTATTAGGGTAGAAGAGAAATTGAAAAGAAGGCAGGGAAAAAAAAGTAGAGGTAGAGGAAATAACTTCAGGGGCAGAGGATCCTTTGGTGGAAGAGGACAAACACAAAATCACAAGGTGAGTCAAGTGGCAATCAAGAACAAGGATCGAAGTCAAGAGGTGGATTCAGAGGTAGAAGACCTAATGGTAGAGGCAGATTTGGAGGACAAGGTAGAGGTTCAAACACCTTTTTAGGGAGATGCTATCACTATAACCAATTTGGCCATCAAGCATGGAAGTGCCCAAAGAAACAACCTTCTTCATCGCATGGTGGCGAAAGGAGAACATAGTTGGTGCAAGAGGAAGATTGTGAGTGTTAACTCTCCTCAACATGCTGCTCTAAAGGTTGGGAAAAATTTGATGACGAGAAGAACACTCCTTAAGGTTCCTATAGTGAAGGAGCCTCCATAAAGAAAGCCTTTGTTCAGAACAACTTGCAAATCACAAGGCAAGGTATGTAAAGTTGTTGTAGATTTCGGTTCAACTGATAATTTAGTTTCTTTGGAGATGGTTGAAAAACTAAAGATGAAAAGGATTCCACACCCCGTACCTTATAAGGTTTCTTGGCTGAATAAGGGTCAACAAGTCTTGGTCAATGAACAAACATGGGTAGAGTTTAACATTGGGGGGTATAAAGACAAATTATTGTGTGACATCATCCACATGGATATTTGTCACTTGCTGCTAGGAAGACCCTAGCAATATGATAGAAAAGTGAAACATGATGGGCAGAAGAAGACATGCGATTGAAAAAGATGGTGTGTCCTTTACCCTCACTACTTTGTAAGATGACAATATAGAAGCTCGAGTTGGTTCAAGTGTCATGTTAGTTGGGGGGGAAGAATTCTTGAAAACCATGAAAGAGGAAGGTGGTCAGGGGTATGCAATCATAATTAGACCCAAATTTTTCTTGATAGTAGCAACCATGGAAAATGTGCCCAAGGAAGTACAAACTTTGTTGAACAAGAATCAGGACATAGTTGTTGATGAGCTCCCTAGTTCTTTGCCACCTATAAGGGATGTGAGCCACCACATAGACTTTATACCAGGTGCAAACTTACCCAATAAGGCTGCATACAAGATGACTCCTCAACAAAATGAAGAGATAAGGAAACAAATACAAGAGTTGTTGGATAAGAGTCTTGTAAGGGAAAGTTTAAGTCCATGTGCTATTCCTACAATGTTGGCACCTAAAAAAGGTGGGGATTGGAGAATGTGCACTAATTCAAGGGTAATCAAAAAAATCACTATAAGTTATAGGTTTACAATACCTAGGATGGAGGATTTGATGGATTGTTTAGGAGGAGCTTGTTGTTTTTCAAAAATTAACCTCAAAAGTGGCTATCATTAGATTAGGATAAGAGAAGGGGATGAGTGGAAAACTACCTTTGAAACCAATGAGCGGTTGTATGAATGGATGGTAATGCCATTTGGATTGTCAAATGCTCCAAGTACATTTATGAGACTAATGAATGAGGTTTTGAAGCCTTTCATAGGGAAATTTATTGTTGTATACTTGGATGAAATTATTGTGTTTAGTAAGACCAAAGAAGAACACTTGCGACATTTGGACATGGTGTTGAAGAGGCTAAATGAAGAGAAGTTGATGATTAACTTGAAAAAGTGTGAATTCATGAAAGAGGAACTATTGTACCTTGGTTTTGTCATCTCTAAAGGTTCATTGAAGATGGATCCCACCAAAGTAGAAGCAATTCTCAGTTGGCCAACTCCAAAATCAGTAGGGGAGGTAAGAAGCTTTCATGGTCTTGCTAGTTTCTATAGGAAATTTATAAAGAATTCTAGTCATATCTACTCTCCAATTATAAAGAATTCCAGTCATATTTAAGGAATTCTAGTCCTTAAATAATCCTTATATAACATTATCTTGTTATTGTTAGATTCACAAATATATCGAAGCTACCCAAAACCTAGTGAAATAAATATATTAATTAAAAGTATTCTAGAAATGATACAAAATCAAAATAGAATAATAGATTTAGTTTCCATAATAGACATGAAAATATTCAAGAATAAAAATAACATTGAGAGATCTTACAAAATCATGAATGAATAACAAGCTAGAGGAGCAAATACATATAGGAAAGATGGGATGCAAAATCAACCAATGAGAAAAGTAACTCCAACTACCCAAAAGTAGGTGGGATTTACACTCATGAAAAATTTAATCTACCCTTATAATGACCCACTCACTACAACTAAGCAAGCTAAAATAAAGATGTAAGAAAATGCATGATATCCGACTAAATAAAATGAAAAGCTACATTAACACCCCCTAAGTGTAGCTCAAGTGAGCAAAAAAATAGGTCCTAACAAATGAATTCTAATGAGGTAACCATATACCAATAGATCCACTAAGAATAAGCCCCCAAGAAGAGATATATAATCCCCTAAATAGAGAAATAAAGGACCCCCTAAAGTAGAGAGAGAAAGGAAGGACTAAGTAGCCCCTTAAAGAAGTAGCCTCTTGCATCCCCTATAAAAATTGTAAATAAAGAAATTTTTCTTTTGTGAAGGGCTTGGTGAAGATGTTGGAAATATTCTTAAAATTTAGGTAGTATCAGAGATAAATAAACCATCCATATATGAGATCTTGAATATAGTGAATGTGAACCTTTATGTGCTTGGTCTATTGATGAAGGATTAAGTTATGTGAAGTTTGTATGATATTTTGGCTTTCATAAATATGATAAATGGTCATATGAACTGGACATCAAAATTAGTGAGATCATATTGAAGCTAGATGGCTTCAATGATAGCATTAACAAGCCCTCAATACTCTTATCTTAGTGGAAAATAGAGCACCGATATACCACTTCTTTCCCAACCAATAAATAGGACTTGAAGCAAGTGAGAAGTTGTAAACTAAAGTGGACATGCAATCCTAAGAACCGCTTTCCCAATTTAAATATGTATACCATTCCAAGTCAATAGCAATTCCTATTGCATAATGAGTCCCAATATTATGAGTACCATGATTGTAATGGAGAATCCACTTAGCTACCTTCTAGCACAACTTATAGGGCTCCTACATAAACTAAGAATATGAAATATTAGGAACTACTTTATTCAAATAAATGAGGCTCCCAAAAAGTTATTGGAACAAGGTATCATCAACCAAAGGTGAAGAGAATTGAGACTCAAGTTTGAATCCAAAAGGAAAGAGAATAAAAACAAGCTTGTAGTCAACAATGTGAAATTACAAGACAAAATCAAGACCATACTTGGATTGTGTAATGGTAATCCCAAAAGTAGATTGAGATATCTCAATCTTGAGAAAATAATACGAAATTCCCAAGTTAGTCATTAAAAACCTATTATGGAGGGTAGTTTTCACTACCACAATGGATGAATATAAACTCTAATCAATAGGCTGTCAAAATATAGAACCAAACTGAGCAAATAATAATCCTATTGTAGAAGGTATATGTTTAGATCCAAATAAAAATGAGAAAATCCAACTATTAGAGGGGTAGAGTTTATTTTTGTAATAGTTGAGAGGGTTTCAAAGTAATTAATGCCAAGAATTTGGGAATACCCCTTTACCATCAATGGTGCCTCAAACATATCCACTAATCCTTTTGTTGTAATAATTTTTGAAATATTCACTTGCATCAAATAAGTTTCTTTCCCTTGTGAAGGGGGTAATAACACAAGTGTGGCTCTTAACCAAGGAACTATACTCTTGTATGGATATATCCCACTCAAGAATGTTAGACTCCTCCTGAAAATACTACAAATAAGAGATTGAAGCAATGCAAAGGTGAGGAAATACCTAAAATGATGAATGTGTTTGTTTATTTTTTAATGGTTTCCTAGACTAATCACATATAGTCTATAGTTTCTATCAAGACAAAATTGGACCTAATGTTAGAGAATTTGGAGGAGAGTCCTTAGCCTCTAAATGATAACTAGGAGAGGGAGGAGGTGGATTCTCATAGTCACTCAAAGCATCCAAAGTGGAGGAATAAGGGTCCCCATCATCAAGAATCTTCCCAAGTCAATTTGAATCCTCAAAAGTATCATCATCAATCCCAAGTGATTCTAATGTTAATGTGGAAGGATGAGAAATGTCAAGAGTGGAACTTGAAGAGCCATTGTCAAGGTAAACACTCCTCTTAATGACAAACCCCTTTGTGGTAGTGTGGAGGGGCTTATAACCCTTAACACCATTTAGATAACCTAAAACTATGTAAGACCTACTCTACAAATCAATGGACCAATATTTATTTATAGGAATTTGGGCCCATGTAGGGGAACTAAAAATCCCAAAGTGCTTAATTGTGGGTTTTTATCACTCCAAACTTTGAAAGGAGTGACTAAATTTAAGGCTTGATAATGAACAAAGTTCTAGATATAATACAAATAATAATGGCCTCCTCCTAATACTAAGGTGAAATATATTTGGTGTGTATCATATAGTTCATCATTTCTTCAAAGACCTAATATTACATTTTCCATATCATTTGTTGAGGATTGTAAGGAATTATGTGTTTCAAATAAATCCTCTCTAAAGTGTAAAATAATCAAAATGATGGTTGACATACTCACCACCATTATTTACACAATACCCTAATGGATTTCCTTAACTATTTCTTCATAAAATATGTGAAGTGTAGAAATGACTTAAACACCTTAGACTTTAGTTAGAGAAAGTACACCCAAGTATGCCTAGGAAACTCATTGATGAATGTCAAAATGTAATTGGCCCTCCTAAAAAAGGATGTGAAAATGGACTACTAAAATCATTATGAACTAACTCTAGAATATACGAAGCTCTCCATGCATTACCTTTGTTAAACCTCTCTTCGAGATTCTTACCATGACTACTCAAGTAGTGGTAGTTAAGATGGTCAAACTACTCATGACATAACTTCATAAAAATGAGAGAGTATAATAGTCAAAGTAAGATCAATAACAAAGGGATTAAGGAGATGTACTTGAGATTGATAATCCACTATCCCCACTACAACTATAGAACCAATATGAAACCTCACTAATAATCACTAAATCAAGATGAAACACAACCTACTTACCTAATCTAGTGTGAGTGTTCTAATACAGTAATAGGATATTAGTTGAGAATGAGAGCACACAAAGAACATATTGAAATTTCCCATCCCCCACATTAACAAACCCTCTCTGACACACCTCAAAAGGAGTCAACATGGTATATGGATACGACGATGTGAAACCATCCTAAGATGAAGCCACATGGTGTGAGGCACTCAAATCAAGAACCCAAGTAGATGTTGGACATGCAAATGCTATAAGGACTTACGATTTCCTTTCCTCTTGCTATTATATTTTTCCTTAGAAGTGAAAGCAAAGCAAAGTGTGGAATAAGCCTTCCTAATGCTAATCTTTAGGAGAGAGAAGAAAATAAACCATTTAAATCTTTGCAATTACAGTTCATTTAAGATGCACATATTAAAACCACAAATAGACAATAAAACATCAACACAAGATTTACGTGGGAAAATTGTCACACCCCATCTTGTTGTTATTGATATAATTTTACCTTCACAGATAAATAGGATGGTAAATACAATCATGATTTTGATATGTTTGTTAAATAAATGAAATACTAAAATAGGTATTAAGGTATTATTGCCTTGGAAGAGTGATTATGTTTACATTGATGATGAACATGTATTGCTATATGAATATGCTAAAGTGTTGTGATGCATATGGATTTATTATGAATGTATAACTACCATTGAAAATGTGCTAAGTTGGTTGCAGGGATAGGTTCAATCCTTCGAAAGGGAGGGGGAGAATCACTCAAGAGAAGTGATTGTCAGGTAACCTTTATGAAACCTATATGAGCTTACACACACACTCACAATAGAATGGTTGAGTCTAGTCATAGTGTTGGGAATTGGTAAGTCATCCTTAAGTATGATGTGTTTGCATTAGTAAGGGTTTTGATTACTATTGAGTACATTCTTGGATGATGTTTATATGTTTGGAGCCTATGAGTTCTTCCTTATATTACTATGCTCAATTGATGAGGTGAACATACAATGAATGTATATATATGTGTATGCATATGCATGTCAACGATGGACCATACACATGGAGGAGCATGCACATGAGAGTACATAGGTAGATGTAGCTATGCATGATTATGAATGGGTTGCTTATGAGCATGGTGTTATCGAAGGAATAAGACATGTAAGTATATATGTATATATACACATGATCACACACATATTTTCCTATCAATAAGATAGTATTTTTTCATATGATTGATTGTATGGTTGAATGATTATTTGAGATATATGCCTATATGCACATGTCGATATACGCGTATGTCGGATATAATGGGATGTCCATACTAGTATGTCAACATATGTATAATTATGCATATATGTACATAGATATTGATATGATATTATATGGGAACATAATCATATGGTCATAATCATTCGAGTATCGAATGGATAATGTGATTATCGTATTGCTTTAGAACATACATATATATATATGAGTGTGCATATATATACATATACATATATGCACGTAAGCATTAAATGCTTATATAGAGGTGTATATTATATATATAAGTACTACATATATATAATATATATATCTATGAGCTTTTTATATATAAGGATGATTCATTTGATAAATGAAGGCCGATTATTATAAATGTATAGCACATGATATGCATGTAATAGCGTTGGTTTACATTAAGTGCATTACACATGACTATTGTGGAGTGCATAAATTATGAATAATACATGATCATTTAAAAGTGAATGATATGTCATGGCAGTGCTAAAATGATTTGTAGACCATACAATATAAAGCAACACATAAACCACTAAGAGGCTATGCATAATGCTAAGGCATTGTAACATGTTGAGTTAAAAACTAAGTAGCGCTAATGCTAAGAGAGTGATGGGAATGTATGGGAACATAGGGTGCAACCTTAGCCAAGGTATAGTTTGCAATGATAATGGTTGGTTTATAATAAAGGCCAATTTGTATATATGTTATACAAATGATAAAATTCAGATATGAAGTAATAAGCCATGGTCAATAATACTTAAATACAACGCTATTTTATAGTAACACATTATTTCTACTTTGAATGCATTTATCCAAGAGATAAAAGCGATGGAAATATTAAGTAACGTATCGCTATGCAAGTGGATTAAACACATGATATAGGGAATAATCAACAAGTAACGTGCTTGGTCAAAGCACAAATTTGAGCACTATCATAGTGGATTCGACTCATCATTTCAGATACTTGGCTGATACTTGGTGCCAATATATAGGAGGATGGATGGCTAATACTTGGCGCTAATATATGAAAACTCTATTTTTGTAAAAGTCTATCTTGTTTTCAAGTCGATTCTCATCTTTTTAGGCATGTGCATATTTGAATTAGCCTTGAGTTGTTGTCAAGCCAACGAGGTCGATCTATAGAATACCAAGTTGAGTTTTTATTTATATTTTTCCACCTTTTTGCTATGAGAGGTAAGTCATTCTACATGTGGAGTGCTGTCAAATAACATACCTTTTCCTTGGGAATCAATGTCTCATTTATCTATATAAATAGATGGGATAGCTCTCTCATTTGGGATGCACTATTCTGCAAATCTATTATGCTACAAATATTTTGAGATATATATTTTGTGAGAGCTTAGAGTTACTTTGTGAGAACATTGAGTTATCTTGTGAAAGAGGACATAGTAAAGTATTGCTTTGAGTGGAAAAGTGAAGGCTAGAAAGCTGCCATTCGAAGGTTGAGCATCAAGTCGGTCAATTGGATCAAGTGTATTACAGGCATGAGGATCTAGTCTTCTTTTAATTGTCTTTAATTATGAAGGAATGAGTTAGAATTTATTGATTTGGAATTTCTCGAGAATACATGCATTAGGAAATCATAACATTTGCTTTAGAAAGGAAAATAAGCTATTTTGTGCTTTCTATGAAAGAGTTTGTATTTACCCCATAATAGGAGGGATTGTTTATCATTAGTATAAGTATACTAGGAATGATGAAACATGATTAACTTAAGGAAGTGCCTTAATACTTCTATATACCCTATACAAGGATTATATATAGTGATGTTATTTATATACATAGATAATAACACTACTTGTATATTGTGAAATGTATCAACGTCAAGAAAGTGGCTTGACATTGTAGCTTATTGTGCTAGGGAACCTTGGGAATGATAGGGTTAGCATTACAAAAGTGAAGGTATGAAAGATATGATGTGACATTATGCAAATCACATCAATTATCATTACTTGAATGATCACTTGATCATACGTCACTCTCGAATGAAATCCTAGGTTTCGAATAACCTATTGAGTCGAGAAGTTTATTTGATAAAACCAAAGGTTAGGAATTACCTACTAGGTTGGGAAATGCACTTAACTACCCATTGGAACCTATAGGTTGGAAATAACCTACTTGGTTGGGTTGTTCATTTGGTCTTGATTGGTACATATAGGGTTAGATTAACCTATGTGATTAGACTAGACATTGGTTGATGTCTTTATCCTAGGATTAAGATATATCAAGGTTAAAACTCACCTATGCAATTAAGTTGATCACTTGAGTTTATGGATACTATAGGTTTGAAGACATAGGTGGGATTACCTATTGAGTTAGAGTTGCTACTTGATTAGTTGCTTTACACTCTTGAGATGAAGTCATATTATTGACAAGATTCTACTATTTTGAATAACTCTTTTTGTTAAGAAGATTACACTCTTGAATGGAATCATCTATTGATATGATTATTCTTCGATTGAGGTCATTCATTGATATGGCTATTCTCTTGATGAGAATCGCTTATTAATGTGATATATTACTGAATGGAGTTAATTATTTGTGAATATTTAAACTATGATTAGATGAAGCTTATGTAGCTATACTTTAGCTTATAAAGTTATACTTGAGACTAGATTGTCGTTTGAAGTGAATATCTTGTTTATGCAAAGGTAATTTGCAGACTAGATAAGCTCATATGTTATGCTTGGGATTGGAATATCCATTGAAGGGGGTAACTTATGCTTAGGATTTATTGGTAGAGATACCATAGTGTTTTGGGAAAAGGGGAATAGGTTATTTCAGAGCTTAGGGATTACCTATGGAAGGAAATTACGTAAGCATAGTATATGAACAGTCATAATCCAAACCAAGCTATAGAAGTGTATGTGAATAGGATTACTGTCACTCAAAGTACTGGGTGAGAATAATTTGGCCAAAGTAGTGTAGGTTGTCATTGTTTACACTGTTAGTTCACTGTGTTTTTTTTATGCATTCTAGTTCAATATTTTCATGCTCTTAGGAATAAATGACCGTATGAATAGATTCTGGTTTATAGGACACAACACTAAGCTAAGATAGGAATTTGTTATGAGGTTTACCAACCAATCCCTTCGTCAAAAGGTAGGGCCATCTTGTCATATGTGAGAGATGTGTAGGGGACCGCATTTGAGTCTGTAGTTGGTGGAAAAGCGCTTGAGTGATGCTTCTCCTCATCAAATGGTGGTTGAGGTTTGTGGATGTTTGTGCTAGCATTAGGGACAACTAGAGTGTATGCACCAGAGAGCGAGGACATCCTGAATGTATGCACCATTGCAACAACATCAGGACTAGTTTGTACATCTATTGCCAGATGAAGCTCAAAAGAGCTATGTATGTATTATGTACCCATTTATATGGAAGGATGTAATGATAAACTTGAGTTTATTTAAATGAAATCTATGTCATGGAAAGAGTTGTGAAATTACAATGAAATGCAATGGAAGTTTGGAATAGTGCATGTTTCAAATGTGTATGTAATTTACACTATGGAAATAATTTTTTTTATTGCTATGTTATGGCATCATGTTCATTCACTTGAGGTGTAAAATTGGAAATTTTACTAAGAAGAACATCGGGGTTGTTACAAAAACCCTTTTGGGAAAAAACCCACACACCTAAGCAAGGACCTCTTGTATTATAGTAAAACAAATATTACATACAAGTTCAGAGCTATGCTCTTTCAAGTGTTTTTCCAAAATGAAATCAATTTTTTTTTGTTACATGCACTATGATCTTCTCATCACTCTAGTCTAATGCATTATGACATTCATAGAAACTTCTCAAGCATTACTAGAAAAAACTATCGTTCCAACTTCCATACCGATCAAACAGTCATAAACAAACTTAACCATCTTTACCTTATGCTGCTGTCGAAGTCCTATCCGAATGTCGAAGAGACTTGAAACCTTGTCTCTCCAAATTCCCATTGTCACCTTGATTTGCATATTGTTCCATCCTATTGAGAAGTCAAAGGAACCATCATCAACGTCCCACTAATATCCATCATTCCCTTTGATGAAGAGATCCTACCTTCCATCATAATGTTGAAGGGACAAGCATCAAGGTCCTACCAATATCATATTGTCTCCTTGATACAACTCCATTAGAATATCGAATGGACCACATTTTAGCTCTCGTCGATATCTTCCTATCTCCTCAAAAATTCCCTTCTCGCCATTCATCAGAATGTTGAAGGGACTACAAAACAACTCCCTCTAACATTGAATTGTCCCTTAGATGTCCCTTCTGACAATCCATCAAGAAGTCGAAGGGATTGCAAAACAACTCCCTCCGACATTGTAATGTCTCTTCAATGAAGCTATCAAAATGCTGAGGAGACTATCCACTAAGTCTCATCGACATGTGCCCGTCTCTTCAATGAAGCGCTTATTGATATGTTAAGGAGACTAGCCACTAAGACTCGTCAAAATTCACATGTCAACTTGATGAACCTTCGGCTAATGCCTTTTACACCAATAAGTTTGAGACACCTTTTTCTCAACAAGAAGACCCATCATGTGAATATTTTTGTTTCACTAACTTTAAAACATTGATATTATTATTTTCCAAAATATGCATCAAGTGATCAAATTTTTCTTTAATATTCATCGTGATCAAGCCTTTTGCAACAATAACATCCGACTTTCTCTTTCTTAGGCTTTTCACCTTTAGAAGATGAGGTATTATATTTTTCTTAGAGGCAATGGATTTATTATCCTTTTTCTCCTTATTATCCTAGTTTTTCTGTTGCTTATCCTTATTTCCCAACATTCATTTGCTTGTCGAAGAAAAGTTCTCCCATTGAAATCCCTTATACTATATATTTCACCACTTGTCCTAGATCCTTCTATAATCACTTTTCCACTTTCCTTTTTTGATTTCACATCCTCTTTCGTTGAATATGAGATTGTATCTATTTCTACACATCTGACTCACACTAAAAAGATTATGCCTAAGAACTTTAACATAAATAACATCTTCTATCCTATACTTTCCAATAATACTTATTATACTTTTTCCATAAGTTTGAATTGAAGTATCATCTCCAAGCTTGACTATGCCTCCATTCCACTTCACAAGCTTGGTAAACTTGCTTATATCTCTTGTCATGTGGTTAGAACAACCACTGTCAATCACCCATGAGCTTGCCTCATATTTTACATGAAAAGGAGTGCACGCAACACTTTAATCTTTATTTTACGTTCAATCTTCTTAGTAGCAAAAAAAACAAGACTTCATCTTCATTATCCGAACCACTAGATTCATCATCCTTTGAAGATTAGGAATCTTCTTTGGAGTAGAGACTCTTCTTGAACTTATTTCTTCTAGGATCTTTGTTTCTCTTTCCAAAATATTTCAAGGGACATTTAGAAGCAAAATGACCAACTTTTCCTTACTTAAAACATTTGAAAGGTAGCTTACCTTCGTACTCGCCGGTACCCCTCTTCAACTTCCTTACAAAGTTTGCTTCTTCTTCATTAGTGTCACTATTCGGGTCAGATGCTTCATACATTTCCTTTTTACTAGCTTTGAAAGCTACTTATTTCTTTGGATCTTCTTTGTCAAACCCTCTCATTTCAAATGTAGTGAAGGCACCATATAATTGATCCATTGATAATTTATCTAAATCTCTAGCTTCCTCAATAGAAGATGCTTTAGGACTATAAGATTTAGGGAGAGATCTCAATACCTTTTTGAATACCACTAATTCTTCTAGTTCTTCACCAATTCCTCTGATTGCATTGATCACTTCATCAAACTAGAGAAAATATCTTACAATATCTTCATCCTCTGATATTTTCAGGTTCTCAAACTTTCCTCTATAGATCTGCAACTTGGCTTGTTTTACTTCAATGTCTCCTTCATAGATGCCACTGAGCTTATCCCAAACCTCCTTGTTGTTTTGTAGTGCATTAATTTTACAATATCAAAATATGCTAGCCCACTCAAGATAACATTCTTAACTTTTCCATTATTCTCATAGGCCCTAATCTCTACCAGATCAGTTGTAGTAGCAAGAACAGTATAACCATCCTTGACTAATTGCTAAACACCAAACCTTAAAGAGGAAAAATAAGATTCCATCCTGAATTGCCAAAAAGAAAAGAAATGTTCCATCAAACCTAGACACCTTGTGAGACCGATCTTGTGCCATCTTAGATCTTCCTCAAGATGTTAGACTTATTCTAAGGGCTCTGATACCAATTGTTGAACATACACCAAAATAATAAGAGGGGGGTGAATCAGTATTCGATCATATCTCAATACTTCTAGAACAAAATAAACTTCAAACTCTACCACATAAGCAATAACATGAAATATAGAAACAATACACAACACAACACAACACAACACAACACGAGATGTATGTGGAAAACCCCAGAGGGGAAAAACCATAGGGAGAAATGCTGCTAGGAGCTACTGTCCTAATCTAGCCTCATAGATGCATAATAATTACAACTTTGTTTTAGGGCTACAACCCAAGGAAACTTTTACTCCCTGAAAAGAGGTTTTAGGGTCACTCTTAAGGAAGCTACAACTCTCTGCTAACTTTCTTTTGGGGTTACAACCCAAGGAAGCAAAGAATCCCTAATTTGAGAACAAACACGTGAATGATTACAAAATGATAATCCTTCCATTGTCTGAGACAAACAATTGGGCTCAATTCTTTTGATGATTGCAATTTTGCATTGTCGCTTTTGCAAATGTCTTCTCTACAACTTACTTGTTGTCTGCTTTCAACCTTGAAGAAGTTTTTCCTTTGGATCACTACCTCCAACAAAAAAGTAAGCACCTTTTTCACTTCCTTTCAGTCACAAAAATATGTTCAAGATGAAACTAGATAGGAACTCACAATTTATCCCTTTCTCTTTCAATCACATGTAATTTTCATCATGTCACACACATACCCCAACCTAGATCAACTAGGTTTACAATTTATAATGATATCACATTGATTACAATTCACATGTCGACCTACAACATAAAATATTACGTTGATTACAATTCACATGTCGACCTACAACATAAAATATTACATTTGCAAGTCGGCCAAAGATAAAACAAACAACATGAAATGTGTAGTGGGCAAGACCCAAAAGACTACACACAACACCAAGAAGAGGAACACACCCTGCAGATTCCAACACACGCTTAAATTGGTCCTAAACACTCTTCACAACTATAGTTTTTAATGAGCATCATCCACATGCTTCACAAATTCAAATTAGGTTGGACTTAAGCAAGAACACATGAAACTTATAACACATTGACCTTTACAACATTGGTGGTACATATGAATGATAAAGCATTACTTGCACTTCTCCTATATGAGTTAGCATGAACCATAAAACACCTTCAAACACTCCTTAAACTTCACATAATCTTGAGCATGTGGCACACACCCTCAAAATACCTTAGCCGGCTAGGCAAAAGCATAACCTAATTGATAAAACTTCCATTTCAGACCACAAATAATTCCGAAGAAGCTAGAAAACACCTTGCAGAGCAACAAAAAACATCACATGATATTCAAGAACATCCCCTTTCATAACTTCATAGAGCAACAAGTTGGCATAAGCTAATAGACAATGAAACTAGTCACCGGACAACACAGTCCTATAATTTATCATCTTCAACTTTCTCTATGGAAGGACTAATGACATGAAACTTTGGATATAACACATTCACACCATGCTGAACTTATCTTCTAAACCGTATAACCATATTTGCAAACGTGGAGGAATGCAAAGCCAACCTTTGCACCTTTATGACCATCTTCACAAAATCAACATAGACTTGAATTTGTCACTTTCAAAAATACCTCGCTGGTAACACAAATGATCTGAAAGTTGGACCACACATGCTTTGACATAGTATGAAGCTATCTTCCAAACCACAGGAGCAAAGCATCACCAATAGAGAAATGCAAAGCATTTCTCAAAAAAATTTGGAAACCAAACAACAATATTGCAACTCTCTTTTGACATTAACAACTCTCTTTTGACATCAGTGACAACCAAACTGCAACACTTAAATGTTTTTTCTATGCTTGCAAGCTCTCAAGATGGAGCACTTGTGGTAAGGATAGTACACATGATCAACATCCATGTTTGTATTCTTTGAGTATTTAAAACATTTGTTTTACATGTTGACTGCTTGTTCTATTTTGACATTCATCCCCATGGTATTCACATACACATCAAATAGAGGCAAAATGCAATGGTGATTAACATACCCATGCCCTTTTCCCTTATGTTTGGAGCTTGCTTTGACTGAGTGTTCTTTATATAGTAACAAGTCTACAAGTGGCATATTCTTGCATAAAAATCGACTCATGACCTTATCCCAACCCATCCCATCACCACTCATCCCAAGAATCAGTATTGATCCTTAGATCTCCCATTTGCTACCTTGGGTCATAAGAATGAGTGTATAATTGATCTAGGTGATTTTTATAGTGGTGGATCTAAACCTTAAACTTTTAAATTCAAGATTCATATTTGGACCTTATTGACTCCCTCCTACTAGCTGGTGTAGGCAAAACCTAGCACACATTTTGTGCTAAGGACATTTATTATTCATTATGAGATCATTAGGGAGTGTGGAAAAAAATTGTTATAGAGTGTTCATGATACATCCATAGCAACATACAAAGCATACAATAATGCACATGATCTTTTGCATCCCTTTATGCTTCCTTGTTATCTTCGATAATTGTTCTAAAGCCATCGAATCAATTTGCCTAGGAACTTGACTAGATGATAATAAATTCTTGTTTTGCAACTTCCCATACATTAGACATCAAACCACTTCAAAGATAAGAATAATAAGTTGAAGTGCATATGTTATAGTCACCATTTTTTTGCCAATTTACTTTCATATATCCAAATTTAATTTCGTATGCTATATCTATTTTACAAGTACAAAGATAAATTCCACATATCATAGTGAAACACAATTAAATTAGAGATTAAAATACATTTATTTAGACAAAACCTTATTTTTAAGACATTAACAAGTAAATCTCTAACATCCTTAATAATATATTTCTCCAACACATTTAATTTTGACAAAATATAATTTTAAATGTATCTTTATCCTAAAGTTTTATATAAGAGGGTGCATTAATCCCCTAAACCCTCCAAATAGTTAAAAATTGTCACTATTTACTAATGATAATTTATAATATTGTATATATATTAAAAGAAACCATATTATTTTTAATAATATTTTTTAAACTGTCGGAAAAGTTTTTGAGTTTTAATGATCCTTCAATACAAATTATTCTGTATTTTCCTCTTGTCTAAATCGCTGCTACTCACAAGCGCTTTCCCATTTGAATTTTACTTTTATTACTTGTGCACTCTGTTTTTCCGATCAACACAAGTTCTGCCCTCTGGAGAAAAAGCAGAAAACAGAAGCCATGGCAGATGAGAACGAGGAATGGATAGAGCTGCAATCACATCCTATATTTAACAGCAATCTCCACTCCAATACCGTTGCCAACGTGAACGGTTCATTTAAACTGGGTACCCCCAGACTTCCATTAAATCTCATGGCATGGGATGCTTCAACCCGTCTTCTGCTCTGGAACTGCACCCAACAATCGTTACACTCTCTGCACATACGCTGCTCACATGGCACCATACAGGCTGCCTCACAATTAAAGGTATGCACAACACTTTGTTTTCTTTTCATATACATACTTAATCTGCCCTTTAACTTCTTCTTGTGAAGCTGGAAAGATCCATTGTATTTTTCAATCCGGTAAAAACAGGCTGTGCTTTGAGGAGGAAAAGTGAACAATGCTTAAGCTTTAAATCTTTCTGCAAAATTAGGTCGATACCCTGCGCATTTTCATTATATTGGGTTCTTTCGGGTGCAATATTATCTCTGTTTGCCCTATAAGTTTTGGTGTAATGGTGTTGGGAGGTGCTTGTACTGGCACAATCCAAGCGCAAATTCCTTTCACTGCAATAAGCTTTGCGAAGAGGGGCCCGGAAATGCAGATCACAGTTGAATAATTAATCTTTTTGGTGTAATTTGTAATTTGTTCTGTTTATGTTAGTGTCTGCCTCCACAGTCGTGGAGTAAGCCTCTGTATTTTCTGTGCTGTATCCATAGAACACAGCTAGTGGCGTAATCCTTTGTCATTTCTGTATCATTATGATAGTTTAATAATAGTGAGCATATTCTTATTTTTGCCAATAAAAATATATTGGAGAATAGGGAATGGTCTTAAGTAAGGATACTTTCCACTAACTAGTAAAATCTTGTATCGGTCACTCTTTGATTTTGAGCTGGTAAGGATAAGGGTTCAAACACTATGCAAACTTATTAGGACACCTGAATTTAAAATTGGTTCCAGAGAAACTCTTCAGCAAATGATAAGCACTGGTTTCTGGAGCACAAGCAATTCCATTAATGCGGGGTTACCTTTGGACAGTTGTTACAACGGTGGCCCTAAGCTGGTCTCATATTCATACCAATAATTAGTTTTTACAATGTGGCCTCAAGTTAACCTCACAATATATATATATCTTTGAAGAATTGCTACAATGGTGGCCCTAAGCTGGTCGTATATTCATACTAATAATTAGTAATTACAATCTGGCCTCGAGTTAACCTCACAATATGCAAAAATGAGTTCATTTTAATCAACTTATGAATAAACAAGTAACTTTGTAGAATACTTGTCAAAATGATAAAATTCCATTAAAAAGTAAACTGGATACAAGGGATGCACAAATTGGTCCTTTGTGGGCTGCAGTGATTTTGATTTGAAAAAGTCATCTGAGCTTAGAATACTTATTTAAAACTGCCTTCCTAAAGAACAAGAGAAAGAAGCACCAAAATTAGTCAAGCTTAGTCAGAGTTGGACTTGACAAATCATCTAACAAAACCTGTAAAAAATAGAACACTGATTTAAGTTAACTCATTGAGCAATAATAGGCGGCAACAAGTTAATGAACAGGGAAACCATTTTGCTTTTTGAAGTATCTCATGGTGTTCTCTAAAATATGACCAGAACTGATCAAATGTATTAAAATTTCTTTATGACCTTTTCTTACCAGAATTTGTTAACCCAGTATATTGCAGAGTTTCAAATATGTGAATGAAACATCAATACAACTTACCTTTAGTTACCTGTTATGGGAATTGTATCATAAGAACGATTATTGATTGCTTAATACTTTTGGCTCATGCATCTTCTGCAACTTGTTCCTTAATCAAAGTCCAATCATCTTGAAATATATCAACCAGGTAAATGAAGCTTTATGAGTCTCAGAATCCATATATTCTTGTTTCCAGTAAAGGCATCGGTAAATTTTTGGCATGTCTAGGTTATTGCCCATGTTTTTTGAATTTTTCTAAAATATGAAATATATTGAACTGTTGTTTTTGTTCAAGTCACTTCCTGTTATTCACACATCTTCTGCAACTTGTTCCTTAATCAAAGTTCAATCATCTTGAAATATATCAACCAGGAAAATGAAGCTTTATGAGTCTCAGAATCTATATATTCTTGTTTCCAGTAAAGGCATCGGTAAATTTTTGGCATATCTAGGTTATTGCTGATGTTAATATATATATATAGTGGCACGCTTTTCTTATTTATATTAGTTCTATATGGTTGGGGAACTGCTGAAAATGATTGGCCATGCAGACATTGCGATCCAACATGAAGGTGAATTTTGAAGTCCGATATATGGCAATAAACAGGACTGGCCAAGCAATAGTCCTTGCTGGTGATGGAAGCTTAATGGTTTTATACATGAATGACCGAATTCCATCTTCTGCTGGTGATGGTATGTGCAGGTATATAACTTTCATTCTTTTCATTTCAGTGTGTTGTGTTATATCTCCCATGTTTTTGCTCTATGTTCTGTCTGTTATCTAGTTGAATTTTAACAAAACACTTATTAACATTTTCAAGAAATGCTGGTTTATGTTTCTTCTAATTAGAATGAATAACTTTTTGTATGGTTATAATAACTTTCGTATGGTTATGGTTGTTGTCTTTAGCCAAAAATGAAATAAAAAAATTCATCTAGAGCACATGCTACAAACATTGAAGCAGATGTCCATATAAGGATCTAAGGTAGTTCATGTGGTATTGGTGGATCTAAGGTAGCTCATATTGAATTTGCAAGATCCTTTTCTATGATGAGTATAGCCTTGTGTTCATCTTCTTTTTTTGTTCATTTTTTGATGTTATCTATCATAGATAGATCTTAGTCAACATGTAACTTTGCTGAGTTTAGATTATACTGTTTAATCTTGAACCAAAGACGAAGAAGGCTGCATGAATTGAAGCATTTAAAAAATTGAATCATTGATACAGCCACAAGTCTTATAAGATGGCAAGGACTATATGAAGCCAAATCAGCTCTATTACTAATTTAGAAGAATTCACCAAAATTCCCATAAGCTCTCCTCTGACTTTTTTCCGTGTTGTTTAAATTGGAGAGAATATTAATCACTGCCTTCCTTAACTTTTTGGTCTCCACCATCATGATCTTTGCACTTCATGACCTTTGAGTTTCCAGGGGCTTTCTGCATCTTGTTGTTCTTAAGATAAATTGCATTTTGCCTTTCCACTTTGAGTGACAATTGTAGGCTTTAAAAGGTTGATAATTCTTATCATGGTCTGACCCTTCAGTTGATGGCATACAATAGATGCACATGCATATGTTGACTTGGCTATTATAAACAAAGATGTGTGATACTGAATATTTTTAGCATACAAAGCACAATATATGGGATTAAATGTAAACACTGCTTTATGTTATCGAAATAAAGAGTACACATCAAAGTCTGACACTTACAGATCTAAAATTGACTACTTATATTCTTGTCCATGGCCATCTCTGTCAAGGACCCTTGACTAAAATGATTTCAAATGAAGGAGTTAATATAGCCACTCATAGCCTATTCTGGATGTGTACTTGTTGGCCCAGGCTAGCACCTAGAAGACCAACCATACATTAGCATGTCAACTTTCTAGTGGTACAGAGGATTCATAGAACCTCAATTTGCGTATGATTTTAGACTGTGGAGAAATATACCATTATTCATGTGCAACCATAATACAACCACTCATATGCATCAATGATAACAATAATATGAATACCATCACAATGTATAGAACACAAGAGACAAACACAGACATACCACAAACATGTGGACTTCCATCAACTCATCAACATACATACATGAAAGCCATCTTTGCCACAAGAGACAAACACACAGATACCATAACCATGCAGACTTACATTAACACATCAATATACATACATGAAGGCCATCCTTGCCCATGACAGGGGGCAGCTCACATTGATGCTTCCATCACGTGCTACAATGGAAGGAAACTCTTACATGCACCCAGTTGTCTAATACATATGTAAGGGACATGCTTATATAGGCACATGACCCATCTTCCTACAATGATTACCCTACTTAACTTATCCAACTACCAAGCCACTTTAAATGCATCCTTATCAAAGGTACAATGAATATACGTTCATCATATGTTTTTTCCTAGAATCTACCTACCCACATGTGCACATAATATCCCACAAATATAATAGTAAGCACATGATATAATTTATCTTATAACTAATGCATAACTAAGATTTGCAATTTAATCATTACATCACATATGGCTATTGATCCTTTGAACAGCCACATGTATCCTTACAGCTGTACCTCTTCCAAACCTTGAATCAATTTGAATATGCCATGTTGATCATTAATAATGTCACCATGCAATGGTGTAGGTTTAGTCTTTCATGGATAACATTTATGAAAACATGGAACTAATAATGTTATTCCCAAATTGAGGAAACTCGTTACGGCTATTTATCTTTTTTACTTTATTTCTTGTGATTCATCCTTGGAGGTAGCTCTTTACATATGTTTATAGATGATTCTGCAGTCATTATTTACTTGTTAATGGAATTATCTTTACTGCGATGAATCTATATCAATTTTTTTATCATTTCTAATCTGAATCTACAAACAAGATCAATCTTTAGGCAGAATTAATCTACATATGGAATATTTTTAGTTCACTCTGTCTTAATGTTGTTCTGATAAACACAAGTCATATTTACTATTATTTGCAGAGCAACTGTCATTGGGTCTAAAGGAATATTCTCCTCCAAAGAAAGTAAAACTTTGCGGATTTTGCAAGTAACATGGCATCCTCACAGTGACACACATTTGGGGATTCTTTCTTCAGATGGTGTTTTTAGGTATGCTTTGATCCGTTTAGCATTGGATACTTTGAATAGATTAATATTTAGATGTATCCCCAGAAGTTCGAGAATTGAGAATAGGCACAATTGGAATTAACTTTTCTGAATGTGATGCTATTATTATAGGGATGGTTACAGGATGTGCATATTATTTTTTAAGTGCCTCTATGGCAAGAGTTGTCAAGGAACATATCTGTGCTTCCTGTTCATTCTCATGAAGTTTTTGCATGTTTTGCAGATTGTTTGACTTATCTTCAGATTTGGAGATTCCAGAGCAGGAGTACCACCTACAGCCAGCAGCTTATCCCAAACTCACAAGCACAGTCACAATACGTCCCGTGGCATTTGCTTTTGGCGGTGAACATTTATGGGACAGATTTACTGTAAGCGATTGATTAATAAGGATGTTTTCTTTTCAATTGGGCATACTTTGTACATTTTGCAAGCTATTTATCACTCCTTTTTCCTCGCAAATTTCTTCTGGTTAGTTTTTGTTCAAATGAATTATTTCTATATTTTAGTTAGGTCATAATTACCCTGCTGGCTTTTCCTTGAATGTGTATAAACCATCTATTCAGATATGCATGGTATAGTTATACTTCTGTTGTATTTTATTGTCCTTATAATTTATTTTCATTTCTTATGAATATGGTCCCTAGTTCAATGTTTTTATGTATTCCATATATAAAACCTAAACTAGGCCAATTTCTGCTCTCTTGCTCTTGTTCACCTTTATTTTGTAGTTTGTGTTCGGACTTTATCAAAATTTGAAGAAATTGTTACTTTGCTTTTGGGCTCAAGGTTGTTTCTAAGCTTGCTTTTTTCTTCTTAGACCCCAAGCCTTGACATGGACTTGGAACCTTAGGTTCCAGTTCCATGTTTCCACTCGGGGTTTGCCCCCTACCAGTGTTTCTTAGTTCCCTCTTGGACCTTGAGTCTGGATGAGAACTGTCCATGGGCCTAAGGTTTTGTTTCCCCCTTTCTTTCTGCCTCCTGTTCCCTGCTTTGTCGTGTCTTTCATCCCTCTCGAACCTTAGGGCTCTCTTTAGACTTGGAACTTTAGGTTCCAAGTTTGTGTTCCCTTCTGCAACCTACTTCCCCCTCCCCCTTCTAGTGACTTTGTGTTAGTTCATATCAGACCCCTAGGGCCCGATAGGAATCAAGAACTTTATGTTCCGGTTCTCGGTTTCTGCCCGAAGTTCAACCCTTGACATGGGTCGGCCCTTTAATTTCTTTCCAAACCCTGGGTCCTGGAAGGAATTGGGAACTTTATGTTCCGGTTCTCTATTCCCCCCCAAAATTCGCTCCCGTATGTATTCGTCTTTCCCTCCCCTTAGGTTTTCGTTCCAACTTCCTCCCCACTCTTGACCTCCGCAGTAGTAGTCGGACTTTGATTAGGACTTGGCCTAGTTTGTCTTGAGGGTCAACTCTCACTGGTCTCCCAAGGTTCCTTTCCCCTTTTCTGCCCCGAATCTTGAACTCGGCCTACATAACTCTCAGATCCTTATTTTGTTCCGAGCTCGAAACCTGCCATTATAAGCAAAGTTTTAGGTTCAAGGTTCCTTCTAGAACCCAAACCTTGAAGCAAAGATGCAAAGGTCAAGATGCAAGTGCCAGTTTCCTATTGCCTCTTGAAACCCAAAATCTATGTGGCACGTCCAATGTTCCAATTTCTAGGTTCCTCTTGGAGCTTGACACTTGTAGAGCAACCTATATTAATGTATCTTTTTCAAAAGGGTTTTGGGTGCGAAAGTGTAACAGTGTTGTGTTTACTCCCAGCTACCCGCCATCAATGCAGAAAGTTTTCCCAACTACCAGCAATTTGTCTGCTGCCTTTTATCCTGGGCGTTCATTTTGGGCAGGATTAATCCTATGCTGTCAATTTGATGCAGCTATAGTGCCATGGGTTAGGGTTTGGCCTTATTGAGTATTGGTTAGTGATTATTTCTAGCATACAAAGTAGGTGTCAGAGTTTTCTAGGGTTCCAATCATTGAAGGTTTGTTGCAAGAAGGCAGTAGATTTTGTTGAACTACCAAAAGATAATATTGCAGATGTTATGTCTTTAGGGCTGTAGCCTGTAGGTACATGGTTAGGGGTACATGGTTAGGGTTATTTTTGAATGTAGCAAGGTTTCCTCTTAGCACATTTGCTGCTATGAATGTAAATTTGATTTGATGAATGTGGCAGCATTTTTAAAACTATTGCTGTCATTGTAATGATCATTTCATATTTACATATGGATTTGTGCAACTTAGTTGTGGATAACTAAGTATGTTTTGTTTGTAATGCTCCAAATCTGATGCATCTTCATGCCTTGATCAGTATTTTGCACTTTCTTTTCATTGCAACATCTTCTTGTCAACTTAACTCTGTAACCCATTGATAGGCACTGATCTGGGACTATGTTGATTCAATTACACACTAAAAAGAACAAATCATTAAACAACTTTTCTAGTGTAAGTCTAGTTTTTATGCAGTTCATGATTTCATAGCAAACAGGGAATGACAGTCATAAACTTAATATCTAATACACCCTCTGAGTCATGTATCTTGCCCCCACCTTGCACTCATTGCAGTGGTGTCAAAATCAGCTATATTGAGGTATTAAAATAGCTAGTTGCTCTCAGCTCAGTGACAGTATTTGAAGTTGATTCAACAATTTGGGTTTAGCTACGATTCATTTCATTTGTCCTTTCATTTACTCAAACTTCTAGGAATACTCTCCTGCTATTAAGATGAGCTAGAAGTGTAGGAGAGAAAACCCGCTCTCATAGAGTTGACCTTTAACCCTTCATGTTCTATTGATGAACTGATTTCACTTGCTTGATGACAACCCTGGCCTTGTGAGTGAGATTTTGTTCTAAGAAGTGGAGCAGCGGTTTTGGGACCCAATAGTTTGTATTGAGTTAGTTCTCATTATCTATGGTCTTTTTAATTTGGTACTTTTTTTTTATAGTTGATTGTACTTTCTAAGTCTGACTAACCTATTTTGGTTATTTGTGAACATCATTTTCTTTCTAATCTAATTTTTCTTGGGGGTGATCTCATGTTTTTTTAATTATCTGTGTCCAATAGCAGAAACGCACCAAAGTTTCAATGCGTTGTACATAAAAATTCTATTCTTTTCTTTCATTTTTTTCAAATTCTTACCAGTGATACAAATAATATAAGAAATATGTTAAAGAAAAAAAATGCTATCCTTTGGGAATTATGCATTGTGGAATTTACAAAAAATTGTATTTTAGTAGTCAAATCTACTTTGATGAATCTGACGAGAATTCAATTTATATTCTAGTTATGTTTATTATTCTTTCGCAAAATTTTCATGCTATCTGTGGGGGACTGGGACTGTAGGAGTTTTATTTTGTCATAACTGTTATTGTAATTTAAATTAGGTAACTATTCAGTGAGATGTTATTTTAAAAATATGGGTTTCATGCTTCAAATGAGAACATACTGACATTTTTCAATCAACAGTTAGCAGTTCCAATGTGGATGGGTTTTATTAATGTTTCACCCATAGTAGGATTCAATTTACATGGTGTTGACATGGCAAACTGAAAGTGTAAATGGAATTCAATTACTTGGGTTCAAAACAGGGAAAACACCGGAAAAATTCAGCAAATTCAAAAGAGCTAAAGTACTCATAGAAATATGGAAAAAAGCTGCTATTGTTATTTGCTGCCAAATATAGTGCATAAAAAGAGAAGCATAATCAAACATAAGACATAAATAAAGATTCATTGTTACCAATTACTGCCAAATTCTCGATAAGTATCAAATTCTCAATCTATTATGTTGTACCCATTACAACTTAAGTTGTAGAGTGCAAAAAATGCTGCTTACCATCTGGTACAGCCCAAAACAATTTTTCTTTTTTCTTTTTAGAACTAAGAGTGGCAATCTGGGGATGGCAGCCCCCATCAGGGTTGAGGGGTAGCACCCTTGCCACCAACCCTTAATTAAGGCCTTTGAGGCCATAGGGACCTTCATGGGGTGTGCCATTTTTCATAATTTTATAGCTTTCAACCAAGCTCCAAATTATTTGAAAATGCACTTTCAGGGGTAGGGTTAGTTGCGTTTTTTGACTGAAAACCCAATTAATGGTTTTCTCCAGCCAGCTGGTTTAAACTAGCACCGCCTCAATGCTGGGCCACATTTAACTGCAGTTTTTTACCTGTTATTTTTTCTTCGTTTCATCTCTTTATGACTTCTATCTTTCTGTGCTATAGGAGGATTTTCACAAATGATTTTGGGACTTTGCATTTTACGTTGCCATTCTTTAGAAGACTTCCTTAGAATATTATGTGCTTGAGCTCATGGTTTCTTTTTTAATTTGTTGCAGGTATTTATTCTTTTTAGTAATTGTTCTGTTTATGCTCTTTGTGCGGTGGTTCCTTTTGGAAGGTATGTTTCGTATTACACATGTTCTCTATATGTTTGATGTTAACAGTCTATATTTTAAATTCGAAGCTCCTCTTAGTAGAAAGTACATAGTAGATTCTGATTATGCATGGTCTCAGTTCGTAAGTGTTTGCTATTTGTGCTTGGGTAGGAATGAAAAGTCGTTTGATGCCCTGTTATTTTTTGATGTGCAATTCATTCATGTGCAACTCAGTTATCCTTGGAAAAAAAATACTGCCCCCTAGTGCATCTGAGGCACAAATATGTAGATTGCCTACCTTCTTTTAGCAGTTCAAAAGTAACTGTAAGGTCTCTTGATGCTCTTGGAATCAATGAGACCTTAGATTTTGTTACGATTTATTTCTTGATTACTAAGATGTTTTATCTTTAAAGTTAAATAATTATAAGCTACTTGACAGGGCTTTTCTAAGTAAAGCACATACTGACTTGCATTTTTCTTGTGTTATTTGGCAGTATTTATGTTAGTGCAGCTATAGAAGAGATTTACAAAGATGCTTGTGTGTCAGGATTTCATTCAAATTCTATTGGTTCTAAGGCTTCAAGCAATGCTAGTTTTGCTATTGCTTGGCTGGAAGCTGTGTTTCCTGAACTAGTTGACTTTTCTGATGAACTAGTAGCTGAAAGACTCAGATTACTGGGTCTGAAGGCTCGTGCCTATGTTCCATTTGATGCTTCTATTTCATTACAGGTATGGTATCTACCACAAATCTTGTAGCAGACTACCTAGGTCCTATATTGATAGTCTATTGTCTGCCAGTTCTGAGTTGATTTTTAACTGACTTTTTTCAGGATTTTGAAATTATGGAAAGCATTTTTTTTTGGGGAAAAGTAAATGAAATGGTAGATCTGAAGTATTAAATTTCAAGGTGAAATCATATGTGAGAAGGGATTTTGATTATTAATGTATTAGTTGATTTATCAAATACCTGAGAAAGGGATTTTGCTCTTTTCTGTGCAGGCCAGCATATCAACAGAAACATGCTAATTGTATTTTCTTAAGATCTCAGTTCTAAATATTTTACAGAAAACAAATGTATTGACCAGGGATGGACATAGGTATTCATTAACACAGGAAGAGGATATTCAAAACAGTGAAGGTGTAAACTATTGTTTTTAATGTTTGTTTTGCATTTTGATTTTTTTTTTTTTTGATTGACATAATATTTTTAAAATAGAAAAAGGAAATAAACCCCACAGTTACACAAGAAGCACGGGATCAACAAATGGGTGGTTGACATCCACCAAGAAGGTTCATAGAACAAACAGACAACGAGGGGCTAGGCCTCAGTCTCTAGCCTCCTTATTACAACTTTATCTCATATCTAAAATAGGGAAAACATGATTCATTATCAGTCTAATTATCCTCCATTGTCTTTGCATTAGCATCTTCATTAGGATGACCTTTATCCTGTGTCCCACAGCCCCATAATACTCCATCTAGAACTTTTGGCATAGGAATGTGTAAAGGTTCTCAATAATTTTGCTAGCTTCTTGCATAACTTCATGAGTGCTTTGTGTCATACAGATCTCCTCTATATGATTGGATAGGAATCAGGCTCTGTATCACTTAGTTTGTGGTAATATAATAATATTCAAACAAACATCTTTAAGGGACTTCACCAATGTGGTTATCTCCTCCAAGTGCTTATTAGTCCTTGTGTGAACAGTTAGATCTTTTCCTTCCCGAATAGCTTTCATATCCACTTTAGATCTCTTGTTCTTACCATTACAGTGGATCTTCTCACTGGGATAAACTGGTTTCTTCCTTAGAAACAATCTTCATCTTTTTAACTAAGTAGACGGTTCGGGTTCGGGTTCGCGGGTTCGGTTCGCCGGTTCGGCAAAATTTTTTGGGGGGTGGGTTCGGTTCGTCTTGGGTTCGTTAGTACAAATTACAAAATATGTAAAAAAAATAAATAAATATATATATATATATATATATATGCAGCCTAGAAGCATGAATTAGGATTAGAATATCACATAACTGATAACATCATATAAACAACAAAACCACCATAAACTTGAATGTCATTTAAAACATGCATGATAAATATTCATTGTTCAAACTTCAAGTTCAATATTACAACACTTTCAAAGTTTTAATCATCATATGGATTCTCTAGATCATCCATATCAATGTCAACATTGACATTAGATGAAGTAGGAAGACTAGATGAATCACAAGTAGTGCCAATGGCACCATCACTAGCACTACTAATGTGCCCATGCTCCTGTTGGATATCCTCATCCTCATATGCAATATGTTGGGAACTGCAAGCATCCAAGTCAGTATCCTCTGGCACTATATCCCACAACTTCGTCTCCCCTTCCTTGTAGTTAGGTTGTTTGTGTGAAAGGAGACGCAAGTTGGAATGCACATATACTAAGTTCTCCGCTTTTTTTGACAGCAATTTATTGCGCTTTACTGAGTGGATGAAAGAATATGTGCTCCAATTCCTCTCAGATGCGGATGAACTAGCAACCTATGAAGACAAAGTAAACAATTAAAAATTTATAAATGGAATTATGAAACTTTTAAAACTAAAATATGAAAATTTATTAAACTTACTTGTGATAAAATTTTGATTGCAAGGGGCTGCAAATTTTGGAAGTATTGTCCATGGAAGTACCACCAAGAATGAACATCCTTTAAGAACCTATCACGGGAGGCATCAACATCTAGATGATTTGAGTGCACAAAATTAGTGAACTCATCCGTGACTACACTCCGCAAATCTCGATCAGGGAAGAGTCTCACAAATGCTGCCTTGTACCCTTCAACCACTTCTAAATCTCTATATGGAGGAAGCCTTCCTGGTTGTGAAAGAACCTGAGAGCTGTAGTATTTTGGAGTCAATGCAAAGGCAAGAAGGTGTAATGGAGTTGTCATTTTGTTCCATCTTTCTTCAACAATTGTATGCACTTGTTTGAAGAATGTCTCTTCAGGGTCTTGCTCTCTTGCATTTATGGTGCACTTGATCTTCTCAAGCATTGAGTCTATACCATCATATATTTGTCCAATGCATGGCTTGTCCATGTCAGTATAGCGAATCATACCCAAAATGGGCTCGGTGAAGCTAAGGAGATACTCCACACGATCCCACCATGAGTCATCTAATATCATGCTCTTAATTCTTGTTGCTCTTTCAGTGCTGCTTTGCCTCCATATAGACCAATTGGTGCTAATTACCATGCTAGAAAGTGCTTGCCTAACTTTCACAAGTCGTCTCAAGACGATTGTATTAGAGGCAAAGCGGGTTTCTGCAACCTATTGCAAATTAAAAAAAAATAATTAATATTTAAAAATAAACTTTAAAGAAGAATTTAAATTAGATTGAACAATCAAATTATGAAAATCAGAAAATGACAAATGTAAATATTACTTCTCTTACCTTCAATAGCTCCAATTTTGAAAATGTTCTAAAGATCCCTTGAGACAAGTGGTGGTTGGTGACGAACATCTGAATGTCCTCAGCCTCAGTATACAATTGTTTGATCCATTCAATTTTATTCCCAATCTTTTGCAGCATAAGATTGAGTGAATGGACCGCACAAGGTGTCCAAAAGATATGTGAATACCTTTACTCAACCAACAACCCTGCAGCTCTACAATTCTTTGCGTTGTCCGTTACAACTTGAACAACGTTGCGGGCTCCCACTTGCTTAATGGCTGCAATAAGAATATTAGCAATAAATTGCCCATCTTTTACTTGCCCCTCACAATCCACGGCTTTCAAAAACATTGCCCCTTTAGGGGACACCGCTATGACATTGATCAAAGGCCGATTTTTTGAGTCCTTCCAACCATCTGAAACAATGGACACATCTGTCTCAACCCATGAATCTCTTATAGGCTTCAATGCATCTTCAACCAACTCAACCTCCTTTTCCAATAAAGTGCTACGCACCTTCTCATAACCCGGGCCCTTGTACCCTTTTGGAGCTTCATTAACCGTTCTCAACATCTCTTTCCAATATGGAGAATGAACAACGTTAAAAGATAGTCCATTGGCATATATGCATCTTGCTACACATTGGTCGGCAAGGGCTCTACTCTCATTTTGAAATGCAACTTCCAAAGGTCCCTTTGCTCTCTTGTTTGCAAAAGGTTGTGCACTTTGAGCTTGAAGATTTGGAATGGCCATAAATGGGTGGTCTTCTACCACAATATTGGAATGGTCCATTTATTGGTCTCTAGAGCATTAATGTTGTGATTTGATGAAGCTATAGACTTCCCAAACTCGTCCATGGTATGTCCTATATTTGGATTAGAGAAGAGTCTATTGAATGTCACCTTGAATTCATTGCTGACTAAAACATTTTGTATGGTGGCACCTTCCTAGGCAAAAAATGTATCCCTGTGCTATAATACTTAGGGGTCAAAGCAAAAGCAAGGAGATGCAACGAGGTGGCCTTTTTATTCCACTGTCCAATGATAAATTTTTCCACCTTGAATTTTTTTGAAAGGTTTTACTCCTTCATTGCTATCATACCCATGTTACAAGAAGTTTTTGGGACAAGGATGGTAGGGGATGGGGGGACGCATTTTTGGGATGGATTCTTGGGAGGCTATTTTTTAGGAGATGGCTTTTAAAAAATTAGGGAAATTTTAAAAATATATGAAATTTCAAATATTCATATGATAACATTGATAGGCGATTGATCATATACATTATAGAACCTTAATACATAAGTTTAGAGCTGAATTGAGATTTCATGCGTCAACACACAAATTAACAAAATTTGGTTACTTTCTTTGTCAAATGTTCATTTGTTCATATTCAAGTAGTAGCTTTGTAATATTATATAAATACCTCAAGCTTTTGCAGTGCTCGTGGTTTAAATGTTCGCACAACTGATGTGACAGTTTGATTGGATGTCTTCTGCCTTTGCAACTGTCTTATCTGACTTAAGCTAGATTTGGGGCAAATTTAATTTGAAAATACACTGGAATTGTGTAATGTCCCGCAATTGGAAACATGCAATATTTGTTTTCTGATTTTTCTTGAAAGGAAATGAAACCAAACAGTAAGTACAAATTCTGATCACATTTTTAATTTTTTCAAAACCCTTAAATTGCTGATATCAATCCTCATTTGCAATAAACAACATCAAACCTTGCTGATTTAGGTCATAAAAACCCTAGAATGTTAGATGAAGCCACTTTTGATTTAGGGCAGCCAAATAATCTCCCAATATGATTTATTTGAACAGTATAGCTACTAAAGACAATGGATGAGGATGTTGGAAAGTACTAATTAGAATTTATAATATATTTTTGCACTCACAGGATACTGTTCCCTGTTGAAAAGATGCAAGTCAAATCTAGATCAAACCCTACGATGTTTGTAAACAGAAAATAGAGGGCTGGTGATTGAGGAATTTATGGTATGGCTGCTCCTTGGAGGTGTATGGTTGCCCATACAGTGATGGAAAAAGCTATAATCATCTGGAAATAGGGCTGAAACAGAAGTATATTGTCAATTGTATCCTCCCAATGGCAGCAGTAGGTTGGAACAATATTTTATTGCCAACTCTATCCTTCCAAAGGATGGTGCTAGACTGGAAATATGTAGATTTTCTGATTACAAATATGGAACAGCAACTAATATTGCCATACCTGCCCTCTAAATGATGTCGTTCTAATTTATATGGCTGTGGATGTGAATTGCAGCAAAGAATAGGCCTGGAAACACATGCAAAATACTCAAATCTGACTGACATCCTCCTAGAAATGATGGTACTTCACTCCAATAGGCTGGTCACTTATGTTGGATGACTGAAATAATGTAACCAGTAGTTTGTATGACTGATTCAAATTTCAATAACTAGAATGATTGAATTTCTCTCCCCCAACGTGGCACTCAGCTAGGGTTGACTGAAATAACTCAGATCCAGCCCCTTTGCTGCACAATGACTCTCCAAGATTTTGAAAATCAATATAGGAATATTCAAATATGATATGGCAACAAAATACTAAAATTTGCTTGCAAACCCAAGTTGCCTATTCACTAGAATCATGGTTGGAACTTAAAAAACATCAACACTGTAGCGGCATTGTAGCAAATTGAAAATGTCTTCAAACCCTCAACAAATCTGTACAATTTTGATCTTTGGATGGAATTGCCTAAGATTGGAAACAAGTGTTTTCATCCTTGATCCCAAGATTTGAAATACAAGAGGGTTTTCGTCCTCTAGAGCTCGAACAAACCAAGGGTTTTCATCGTTGGATGCCCTAGATTGAACAAATTGCTCAAATTTGAAAATTGGATGCAAAAAGGATAACTTGAATGATGAAATGAAGCTAGGCACCTCCTTGATAGACCTTTCCAAATGGGGCCCTTGGATTTAAATTTCCCTCCAAGTATTTTAAAATACTTTTTTATTTTAATTATAATAATATTATTAAGTTGCCCCTAAAATTAGAAATTATCGGGCCCAAATTATTTGTCCAAAAAAGGGGACATGACAGATCGGAAAATGTTTTGTACACGGTATTGGCCTTGAATCTCAAGTTTATATAAATGGCAGCTAAAAATGATTTACACATTATCTTAAGTAATTTTAGGTCAAACATGTGGATTGCGTTTTAATAGAGTACTAAAATTTCCCATTTATATGGTGCACATCTAATGATTTGATAATCAACTGTCCACTAAAGTAGCAGTTTTTTCACATTGCTAACTCTCTTGGCTGAAACAACTAGTGTTACTATTGAAACTAATATTTAGTTGAATCAAGAATTGTGGCAGGCTGATTGACAATATTGAGTATTTAGAAAACCTTACATAGAAATTGTTGGTGTGTCTTGTGGTTGCCAAATTTTGGGCATTGGACATGTTGATAGCAAAATTTTGTTAAATTTGGGCAAAATTTCAAGTGCTATAAGGAAGTGTCGTTTATATCATGAACTATTGGTATGGTGACATTATTGTTTCATCTTCATATTATAGGGTTAAAAAAAGCTAATGACATAATGTTATGTGCTTTTTTTTTTTCAATTTTGTGTTTAAAAAAAAGATTTTCTTTTGTTGAGCCATAGGTGATGGTTAGTCATCCCTTGAAAAAAAAAAAGACATTTTGGGGACGTTTCCTAAAATTTTTGCAAATTGGGTTAGGTGGGGGGGGGGGGAGGGGGGCAGTTTTGCCCCAACCCAATGTCCCCTATAGGGGATGGGGTCTAAAAATGTAGAGGATGTGTCCCTAGGGTACATAGTATTATACCTGTTTATTTTTTGATCATGGAGTCAATGTCTTCATATATTTTATCCAAACATGGTTGATTCTTATTAGTAAATCTGATCATACTTATGATGGTCTTAGTGAACCTCAACAAATAGTCTTCATGAGCCCATTGATCGTCTTCTAGGATTACTACTTTGACATTTTGGGCCTTCTCTATGTTTGACTTCTTCTATACACCCTAAAGGTTGCTGATTACCATGTAGCACAATGCCTCTCTCACTTTTACTAGTTGTCTCAAGATGATTATGTGTGAGGCCATCAAGTTTCAACAACTTAATATTGATAAAAAAAAAATCAAAAAAATCCAAGTAAAATCATCATTTACTTAGTTTTTTAAGCTATATATTTAAAAAACAAACTAGATAATATAAAATAAAAAATTTGAAAATTGAAGTAAACAAAAAGTAAATATTAATTTAGTGAATTGCCTTGAATAACTCCAACTTTGAGGACATGAAAATGAATTCAATATATGATGATAAGTCACAAACATTTGGCTCTTATTAGCCTCCATATCTATTTGTTTCATCTACTTGATTTGAGTGCCTAGCTTTTGCATCATCGAGCAAGTGAATGACAAATGTTTAAAATATGTGCTTGCATCTTGTCTCCAACAATCCCATGACTTCGCAATTTTTAGCTTTGTCTGTTATGACTCGAACAATGTTTTGAGTCCTCATTGACACAATGTACTCTATGGGGACCTTGGTGATGAATTCTGCATCTTTCACCCACCTTCACAGTCAACTATTGTAAAAAATACTGCCCCTTCAGGGCAGATTGCAAGACATTAATTAGGGGCCTGCTTTTACAATCTTTGCATCCATTAGAATCGATGAGCACCTACATTTTGACCCATGAATTCCTAATAGGTTGCAATTAAGTATCTACATAATATTTTCCTTAGTCAATAAGATGGTTTTTTTTCATAAATAGGACCTATGTAACCTTTAGGGGCCTCATCAATCCCCTTAATCATTTCTTGTCAGATTGACGATATTGAAAGGTTGTAAGGAAAACCCATTGGCGTAATTACAACTTGCAATGAGCTCATTGACAAAGTGGATTTTTTAACTCGAATTTTATTTTATTTGCTTTAATTTTTTCATATGATATTAAGTTGTTGATATTTGATTTACCTCACACACAATCATCTTGAGATGATTTGTGAAGATGAGAGAGGTATCGTCCACCATGGTAATCAACAACCTTTGGGATTTATCGAGACAATCAAATACAAAAGGCCCAAAACAAAGCACTTGCCCTAGATGATGATTGTTGGGTTTTTTTTCGGACTACTTGTTGAATTTCATTGAGCTCATCATGAGTATGATTAGATTTACCAATATGGATCAGCTATGTTTGGGAAAAATATATGACATCATTAACTCCATGATTGAAAAGATAGAAAATATAATAGCATAGGAGTAAGACTTTCTAGAAACATTTTTCAAGTGGAAAAGAAAATTATTGAATGGTGGAACAAAATGTTACTTGGTTGCATTTCCTTGCTTTTTCTTTGATCCCTAAGCATTATAACATAAAGATACTTTCTTTGCCCAAGAGGTGCTAGTGAATACAAAGATGTTGAAGTCACCAATAGGCACAAAGGGGACATTTGCTAGGTGACATTCGCTTAGCTCTTCCTTGACTCAAATATAGGGGACATAATTGTGGCCAAGAAGTTTATATAAATTCACTATGTCACTTTTTTAGTGCTCTTTGAAACAAGTACAAGAAAGATGCTTTTATGTGGTGACACCTCCATGGCCAAAGATCTATTTACTTATAGCCTCTTGTTATCAAGGTCTATCATAGGTATGTTTTTACTTTTTTAACTCTTATTTTTCTTTGGAAGCTTTTAATTTTATAATTTTTTATTTGATTGTGTAGAGTCATAAAAAGTTGTAATTTTGTATTGACTTTGTCTTGATTGGTTGTGAGCTTCTTTTTAGTTGGGAGGAATTGGAGTACATATTCCTTTATCCACTCATTTAAATGCTTTTATTTGTAAGTTCATAAAAAAATTGTAATTTTGTATTCCTTTTTCTTGATAGGTTATGATTTCCTTTTCACTTGAGTGGAATTGGAGGACTTACTTCTTTACCCACTTAGTTAAGGAATAATAGTTTGTGTATGTGCATTCCAACTTGCACCTCATTTCACACAAGTTAGTCTTGATTGATATTAAAGGGCATGGAGGTTGCTAGTAGAACTTGTCTAGCACAACTAGTGGGAGTGGCTTTAGCATTGCGTGTGGCTCTAATGAATCAATTTCCAACTTGCACCTCATCTCGCACAAGTTACAGTCGATTGATAATTAGGGGCATGAGGTTGCTAGTGGGACCTGTATAGCATAACTAGTGGGAGTTGCATTGACATTGCTTTTGGCTGTAATGAGCCTATTGATAATGTCAACGCTCTTGATGAAGAGCAATATGACTATTTATATTTTTTCTGTGTTAAATGCACCATGTTGGTGTAGTTTGACCATTGACTATTTGTCTATTTTGAACATATGTCATAAGTATGAATTATTTAAATTTATCATTTAACATTTGACATTGAATTATCAATTATTAGTTGTGCTTTGTGGTTAATTTTTTCGAGGAATGAATGCACAAACTTTGAGAGAATTGAATGGCACACACTTCAATGTGTATGCTTGTATTTATTATTAAATGTGGAAGTTACATTGGGGATTGAAACTTAGATTGTAAGTTACTTTTTAGACATAACTAATGTGGTGTTATTACATCATTTTTATTTTTTTAGATATAATAGTGGGGGTTCTATAGGGCCATTGCCCCTTGATGATAAGATTCAATTACAAAGAAAGCATAAATATATTGAGAGGAGACAATAAACAAAATGTTTCTTAGACAGCCAACAACCAACAACTCTATTCCTTGATAACTAGCAAAATACATAGGCTAGAGAAAGGCCATTAACCAAACTACAACATTTATGCTAACAAAAAAATACAACTCCTAAGACTAGAGCAACGATAAAAGCAAGAAACAACTACAAACCACCATCCATTGGTACCCTAAATTGTCCCCTAACATTTGAAAGTCACCGGTGAAGCATGCTTGGTATCCACAATCTTCCCAACCTAGGGCTCTACTTCACTAGTTGGTTGGCCTCTTCTATTATCCACCAATGAAGGAAATCTCATGCCATAACATATTTGCCTCCGTTGTCTAGACTTGTGTAAAGAGGGGCCACAAAAGTGTGGTATAGTGTAAGTTGAGACTCTTCCCTCCCTCAATGATGATGGATATGAAAGTTAACCGAGACTCTTCCAATGTCTCCGTAGAAGGCATGCAGGATGCTAACTCATTGCTCAGCTTCACAAATGCATTCTCAAAACTTGGATGCATTAGAGGGGCAAATGTAGAGGCTTCCCCCTCCACACACTTGAGCTTTTATATCTTGACATTCCTTCAAACTTGTGCTTGGAAGAAACATTCTAGAGAATTGATTTGGGAGGAACAATTGTAAAATCCATAAGCCAATAGATGCATCCAGAAGGAAAAATGTGAGACTAGTGATAAAATCCCCACATATAGCTACCTTGGAACAATGCCCAACCGACATCTCCCTTGATAAAACCTAGAGCTGTTGGGTCTTGGCAAGAGAAGATACTTTGCAAGCATGTATCAAAAATTTTCCCTTATGCCAACTGAACTCTATCGTGTACCTCTTGTGGTTGCTCCTCCATATCTACCAATAATCTAGAGAGAAGCCATGAAAACAAACCTACACAACCATATACCACTTGCCATCACCTTGACTTTGCATAAATCGTGTAGTCCTTGGCATAAATTAATACAATGCCTACCTACTCGGCCACCTTACTTAAGATATTAAATGCATCGTACTATGCTCCAATCAACAATCCAACATGTTTGTTCATCTCTATACTATCTCATTATTATATTCCTTCACAACTGCCTCTCATATGCTTGCCTTAAAATGCCTTAAATGCATATACAAAACCCTATTACTATAGCTTACCAAAACTTGAGGATGAGAGTTAAGGAGACTTAAAAGCTAACTTCAGTTTTGAGTTGGGGCATGAGCTAGCTCTTTGGCTAGGTATGGCTGTAATGAGATTTTGGTTTACCCTTTCATTGGCCAAATGATATGCAGCAATATTTATATGTCTTGTAGTGACAAACCTCATAGATTCAAAATTTTGATTTAAAACTTGAGTCTCCTCTACATATCAAAAAAATTTCCAGCTTGGGCTCCTCCCCTTGTTCGTTGCATTGATCGCTATCCATGAATCTCCTTCCGCTATCAAATTAGAAAGATTTTAAGAAATCATAACTCCTAAAATAGGAATTAAGGCTTTCCAGAGGTTTTTATAATCCCTTATCGTGTCCATGCTATACACTGGACAACAGATTGCTTGTAGGAGCTGCCCAAAAAATAAATTAATAACATAAGCTTTCTTTTGTGCCGTTTCTGTGCAGTTTACACTTTGAGCTGCCTTTTAAAACACCAATGGAGAACTTGACTAGCCCTCTGCTCGTCCCAATGATTTAACACTTAACAGCCTTTCCAGCCACTAATTACTCAACATCTTACCAATCTTTTTCCATAACTTACATGGTTGTATCAGTGGTCTTCTTCCCTTCTCATCAATTTTGATAACAGGATTCATATTGTCTCTAATACTCTGGTAGTTTTTATCAGGACAGCAATTAATAGTTAGAGAAATTAACTTGAAAGAATAAACAAGGCATGATGAAGTGAGATGAATCCAAAGATTTTATTAATATACTCCATGCAGGAAAACAGACATGTCTAATCTTCACAACTGTTCAAGTTTATGCAATACATTAATACTTGTTGATTGATGTGCCTATGACCTTTAATGGCTGCAAGCATCCCCACACATTGGTCAGTTGTTATGCTGCTTCGTAGTCATAGTGCAGCCTGTTTTTTCTTTATTATATCTAATGATTGGATATGCCCTAGGCATTTCTGTGATTGATTAGGTTTGATATAATTTTGTCCTATTGAGTGCCTTTCAAAATCATCAAGTTATATTTCTCTTTTTTCTCTGTATTTTCATTGTTTTGTTTTTACTTATTATTAGGAAACATTCCCTATAAGACAAAATTAGTATGCATAGTTTGTGAACTTTCACACAAGGGCCTCTATTATTATCAGCTTATAAGTGGTGACTTTTATACTGAACTTCATTTCTCAGGTTCAGAACTGAAAGAACTGACAAATTTCTGTCTTGGAATGGGTTAATTATTATTTTTTCCTCTTTTGGTTGGATAGCTTTGCCCAATGCCGCAGTTTGATATGGCGAGAATGGTTTTTTTTGAGAGATTGAAAAGGCATGCACAAAAATTTTGGGTTCTTTTTGGCATCTATTCCAAGTGAAAACAAGACAGCTTACATCAAATCTAAGATGAGCTTCCAGATATTTATTACTGTATGCTTTTTAGCATGTAGAAGAAAGGCAATCAACACGGGTTGAAGAGTGGAGATGATTGGAAATATGTGTTATTAGAAATTAAAGTGCAATCTGTGTAGTTATGTGATTTCTAGCGACATTTCTTGTCTAGGAGCTCATTTGCTTTGCCCCATCCATCCACGGGATCATCTTAATCTATGTTTCTGACCAGTCATTTTTCTTTGAATTAGGTGATTATAATATTTTATTAAATTCAAGCACAAACCAAAAACCTAGCAAATATAAATAATATTTTCTATCATCATCGAGAGATGTTAAATTGCATAGGAATCTGCTATCATTTTGAAATGTCAAAATTTACACCACATTGAGCATCTGGTGAAATGTATAGGCTATCGGAAAAGAATGACTAGATCTTATGCTCAATTGTTGATTGTGAAAGTAAAAGTTTCCCGTTAATTTTTTATGTTTGTTTTCAAGTTAAATTAATATTCTTGTTTTGGGATTTTGACTTCATTATAGCCGTGCAGGGTCCTCTTCCTATGGTCTTAGACAGCAATACAAATACTGGTGGTGATGAACCTACATGGCATAGGCATCGTGCAGTTGGTTTTCTGTACAACTCAATTCATAAAGATAGTATTTTAGCTATCAGCTTGAGTGATGGCCAAATGCAAATCTATGCTCTTGCAGATGAGATGCAACCTGTTTGGAACATTGGGAGCTCACCACAGTTACGGATAGAGGATGATAACCTACTCTCAGTTGCTATGATTGCTGAGGTTAAGTTAGAAAATAGTTCATGTGTAGGCAGTGGATATGGGAGCAACCAGGATATTGTGAACAATCCATGGATAGGTGAACCACCTCATTTGCTGCAGCTGGCAGTGGTTGACTTTGCATTGCCAACAACTTTGTTAGAAACTGCACCCCTTTCCCTTTTACCTGACCCTATAATCCCTGAAAGACTCTACTGCTATCATGCAGCAGGGATAGATGCTTTATTGTTGCATTGGCTTCCATTTTCTGACCGGACTGCTGACAGAAGTTCACCTGGTAAAGCTCCTTCTGTTTATCCTGTTCTTGAGACATGTCCCACTGAAGATTCTGTTCCTATGCCACTGCTTGGTGTCACTACTCTTTTAGATTCATTTGGTAAGGCATGGCTTATAGCACTTACCTCAGCATGTGAATGCGCTGTAATAGAGATGAAGGTTCAGAGAGAATCGCTCCCTCTTCGAATTGAAGGCTTCAAAGGAACTGATCAGAGTTTGGAAGTTTCTGAAACAGGAAATTCAGAAATTATGAATAGAGAACTGCTACTTGGGCCAAAAGAGATTCCTATTCCTCAAGTAAGTTCATTTAATCATCTAGCATTTCTATATTTCTGTTTTGTTTCTGCATCGGATTTAAGTATCAGCAGTTTTTGCATAGCTGTACCTTATTAGTTTTTTACCAATCTAATATCCTATTTTTTGATTTCTTGGCATTTACACTTTAAATGTTGTCTGTGTGAGGGGAGGCTAAATGATTATGTTTTTCTTCCTTTTCGACACCTCAATTTATAGTGTATTGGAAGTTGTAGCTGGCATTCTGTATGATTTTGCTAATATTGCACTTCACTGTTATGTTCTGGTTAATGTATAATAGGTTCCAGTATCAATGCGGCATTTGACTGCAGACTCGATTGAAGGCCGTTCTATCCTTCATGATCATTACAAATTACTTCACGAGAAATATGTTGAATATTCACATAAGGTATGTGCTAGTAAGATAATATCTTTTCCTCTTTGAAGTAAAAATGCACTGCAAGTCATTGATGTCTTATGATTGACTTTCAGGTGTATGTGGAACTCAAAAATCATGGTGTCCGGCTAAACAAAGTTGTAGATGATCAGCAGCTGCGTTTGCAGGAATTGGAGGAGAAGTTGCAAAATGTTCAGAAGGATAAAATTTATCTTAGAGAGCGAATCGTAAATGCTATTGAGGTAAACATGCAGCTAAATAAACGCCTAAAGAAAGTTAGCGACATACCAGGAGTGAAGAAAAAACCTCTTACAGCTGCAGAGCGTGATTTTAAATCTCAGATTGGTATGTTTTACTTATTTTCAGAAAAATAGCAAAAGTAATAAACTGTAGCTCAATTAAGAAAGAAAATTCTTTTTTTCCTTACAATGTACTTGAAGACTGGCCTATGTTCTGTTGTGCTAAGTAACTTGTTCGCTTTTGTCTTTATTCTTTGAATATTTATATCTTTCACCGCATAACAGATATGATAAACTATGAGGACTTGGATGTCCTTCAGTCAGCTATTGAGGGCCTAAATTCTCGATTTGAACGATACATGCGAATATCTCAGTCACGTGTGAAAAATTTATCAACTGAAAGTGTTGGAGGAAGAAAGCTGGCTATGCCAGAAACTCAAATGTCACGTTTGAAAACAGCGGTTGGAAAGCTTACCCAAATTGTTGATGATACATCCAGAAAGGTGAAACTGGTGGAAGGGGTTGTCAGGAGGCGGGAAAGCATGGGTGGTTAGTAAAATGTATACCTATATTGTGTTGAATTTTAACAAAATATTGTTAGATTTCAAGAGGTAGTCTGATCATTGGCAATGGCATCAATGTCATATCTTCAATTTGGAAAATGTACAATATTGTGTATAATATACACAGTGGTAGAAATGGGTTCTTTCTCCACACAAATTCATTGGGCATGCTGCAGCAGAAAAAGCTGGCCATATTTCAATGCAGTTTGCCACTAAATGACACATCGCTGTATACCAGTTTTTACTTTGGGAGATGATAGTTCAAACTTCTTTGTCATCAATAACATTTATTTCTTTCACTAGATAAGCTAGATAAATAATTTTTGCGTACAGTTCAACGGCGTTGAAAAAATAAATAGAGTTATATCCAATAGTTTTGCCAGTGAATCTCAAAATCTAATTATGTGCATAATTAATTTTTTTTCCTACAAATGTCTAGTTAACGAATTTTGTCGCCCGACAATACAATGAGGGCTGTAATATATGCAGGTTTACAAACACGTCAAAGTTTATCATTAAATAAGCTTTTAAAAAAAATTCATATGATAAACTATAATTTGATTTGTTGCATTGAATAAAATTTGATAAATATATAAATTATTTAGTTTGATAGAGCTGTTTTAAATCGGAGAAGGCTAATAAGTCATGTTAAGACATTGAACCATAAAATTCAGGCTTTAGTCATGATAGACCTATTGCAAATGTATATATCTCTTTAAAACCAAATGCTCCTTTTTAAGGAAGCATTCAATTTAGGTCATTAAGGGTGTGTTTTTGAGTATTCTGCCTCGCAAGTTATTTATAGTGGAGGGAAATGTGTTTAGGACTTTTTCGGATATTCAAATAAGGATTATAACAACGAGTATACTTTAGAGTATGTATTTCATTCCTAAGTTTATTGGGTAAAGGAATACTTAGTTTGATTGATAAAAGCTTCTTGTTGGATCCTTTACAAGGGGAAGGTCCATTATGGTGAGTGTCACAGAACACGCTGTTGACATCTGTCTGATGAAGAAAAGAAATCAGCTTTAGCATTACACTTTTTAATGTAAAAGCATGTTATCTTTATAGAAGATTTTACGGCCATTACAATAGAGAACTATTTTCTTACAAGCATTAAGTTTGGGAGAGGCAGTGGAAATTGGGAAATACACTAAAAAGCATATAGGGATGATGGTTTAGGTTTGAATGATTCATGAAAACCTATTATCAATAAATTAATGAAGGCTATCTCACTTTTGGACATGATATTTGATGTTTTCAAACTATATATCTATCTATATATATATAAATGGGCAGGCTTTTAAATTATAGTTTTATATAATTTTTTTTTTTTTTATAATCACGAGGTTTTTAATTTTATTTATATTGTATTAATCAGATTTAATAGGAGTTCTGATAGGTTAATTCTTTTATAATTTTTATTCAAATTACTTACTGAGAAACAATGTATTTTGTTAGTCATATTTTTCAATTAATTATCTGGAATGGAAGGTATTTGTATATTGACTAAAGATAAATGTATACAAATAAGGAGGAATGAGTGAAGGTAAAGGTGACAAGAGAAACAGGTAAAACCAATTTAATTAAGATAGCATGTGAAATATATAGATTGAAATGATTTACATGTGAAAAATAAAAAACTAATTTGTAGATAAGGTATATTCTTTTCATTCTTAATTAGTTAAATTTGATGTGTTCCTTGTACTAAAAACTTGAGAAGAGGGCACCGTGAAATATTTATATTTGTACTTGGTTGCTATTTTGGAGGTTATTTTAATTGAATATTTAATATGTTAAACGTTGATCAGTAGGAGGTATTTTTCCACAGCGTGTCAAATTATGATATTGCTATCAGGATTCAATGAGTGCTAAGTGGACCATTCGATATCATGAGAGATGGGTTCTTGTTGAACCACTACTCATGAAACATGGGTCAATGAGTTTGACTCGAAACTACACGGTTGAATCCTGATAGCAATATCATAATGTTAAACGTTGTTATTAAAATTCCCCCAACTTGTCTCATGCATTTCAGCCTTGCCCGTCTGATCTCTTGATTTTACTGGGCCATAGTTTTATGGTTTGTATTAATGTTACCTCTATAAGTAGCAACATCGGCAGATAATGAGGAATAATTTAGGCTATGGTACAAGCAATTCAAGTGATAGGGGAGTGTTGTTTAAGATTAATGGCTTGTGTAATAATGAGCTTGTGTTTTATATATATAGGATTGCGTTGCAGCAGCAGCATAGCAACCTTGTTACCCCTTCAAAATCGCAGGAATTGTGGATATATATGTATTGTATATATAGGCATGTACACAGAATTTGTGGACATATACACATTATATGTGTTACAATACTTGCATGTGCTATCCAAACACTGGTTGTTGAATTGGTCTCGCCTTCCTTTTCTTTATGAAGTCTGAAAATGTGTTTTTTTGTTGAACTAGTGCACCCATTGCATGAGAAAATAGGTTTTAGTAGCATTTATTCACGCCCATATGTCTCTTAACTTAAGAGCATATGGATGGCAAGTTGAGTTGAAAATGTGAACCACTTGCCATCCATATGCTCTTAAGTTAAGAGACATGATCTCACTCCATGCATATGTTAGGAAAAAGGGTGTTGTAAATCTTGCAGAAGAAGATAATTATTTTAATTATGTAAAATAAATATTTATTTGTGGTGCATCGTTGGAGATATGTTTAACCACATTAAATATTTATTTGGGTTCATTTGTAAAGTTGTTCTATAACATTTGCACATTAAAAAAATATTTAATACTGAAAAAACTTAGTACCAAAATGTAAAGGTTGAAGTCAATGGTTATGTACTCATAGTTTTGAGACACATGGTTTTTTCAATACCATAGTTGTATTAGTGTGAACTTGATTCTATAAAAGTAAATGTATAGTGGTTGGGGTCAACTATCACAACCTTCGAGGTTTGCTATCATTTATTTGTATCTAGCTCTTTTGTAGAGTGCATATGTGAAACATGTCATAGGATGTGTGGTTGGATGGTTCCCATTATGTTTGGACACATGGAGGATGCATTAGAGGAGCTTGATGTTTCATAAGTATTCATGGAGACTTTGTAAGTGTCATAATATTTCATTATTGAATAATACATTGAGAGTGAATGCTTTTGGAGGGTGGGCTTTTTCCTCATGAGGGTTATCCTAGAGTATATCTTGTGTAATCTTGTGGTATTTATTTGATCTTTGCATTATGTTTATTTTGTAATCTTGTATGCACGCTTTTCTCATAGGGTTATGTAAGAAATTGTTTGATCATCCTAGTAATTTCCTAACATCATAGCCAGAAAAAACCATAAGTAAGTGTGCAATCACTAGTGTTCAAATGCTAAGTTGAACATTACTTACTGAGATGTAGTGATAAGCAACAATATATTGTAATTGCAATATGGTTGAATGACAACCTCAATGGACAATGTGAGAAGTCTCCAAATATCCACTCAAAGAACTTGAAATTTGAATCTACATGTTCCCCCTATAAAATGAGAGTGGAGAGCTGCTACAGAGACACCCCAAAAAAGAACAACATATATGAACTCATGTACAAAGATGCACAACTTGATGCAGCCCTCTCGGGTTTTCATCATGAATCTCCCTTACCGGTTTTCAACTTAATGAGAAGTGTTTGTAAGCAATCCTTTCAAGTCTTTAACTTACAATTCAAGTGCAAAAGTATAATCAACAAGAGACAATATCCATAATTTGAATATCTAGCGGTCTTAGTATGCTCATTATCAATACACCAATCAAAATGGGAAATCATAGGCACTAAGTGCATAATTATTCTTTGTGGGAATTGAGCAACTCTACAATTCTTTTAGTAGGTTGTCACTCAATAGTACAAGTATCAACAATATCTATAATATTAAGCTCATCGCCAACTGGATTGACAACAACATCTACATCATGAGTAGAAAAGCTCAACAAGCTTTCATACTAATGCTTAATAATATCTATATTGATATCATTTGGATTAACACCGACATTTGCATTTGGAGTAGTCAAGCTATCATTGAAATAGTGGATTGGACTCCTAATTTTGACAATAGATGAGTGCCTTAGTTTTTCATTTGAAAAGATCTATCCATCCAAAATACATATGCCTCACTGTTTTGTGGGCAAATCTTTGATATAACATTGTTTTGCAAAATGTGTGTGTTGATCACATGATAGACAAAGATATATCAAAATGATTACTGGAAGTATGGCCTCAATGTCTACAATGACATTTTAATTTCGTAGGGTTGGCAAATAGGTGAAGACTCAATTCGACTATTGTTCAAAATGTCTCCATATACAAAATTGATAAGTGGAATATTTTTTTCTTGCTTTTTGAGTTGTACTACTTGAAGGACCATCAACATCTTTCTTCTTTGCAACATTATTTTGTTACACAGAAGGGGGTTTAACACTTTTCTCCATGGACTTTTTGTCTTTACCAACCTTTTGAGTTGAATTGCTTGAAGAAGGGACATTATTGTTGATGATATCTTTCTTCTATACGAAGAGATTGGGTGTCTAATCTTGTAATTGATCTTGCAACCTATTGATTTCTTGTTGCAACATCTTGTATTCATTGTAAAAAAACATGAACAAAGGTTTGCATTGATGCCAACATTCATATATTATTTTGGCTTCTTGTTGGTTACTGGCTTTAATTTGCAAGGATAACATGTCACTGGTGTATAATTTAGACATGATAACAAAGATTACATAAACATTCAAGTCAATTTCCATTGACAATGCTCAGAGACAATACAATTCACAACACCTTATGAATTTTGTTGTCAAATGGAGATGGATTGGTTTCTTATAACTCCAATAGGTTTCCTTTTCTATATACTACCATACCAATATACCAATCCTCTTGTATGCTCACCCTTTTGATATACCCATTAATAAGTGGAAATCTTTTTCATATACTTGTCAATACATGAAAGGGATGCTAAAGCATGTGAGAGTAAAGATGTACGTAACACTTAGGTAGCGCATGAAAATGATTCATCCTATCAATGACACTTGATTAGAAAGAAATAGGTTAGGATTTGTCTTACGATAGTGATAAATGGGTAATAGAGGGATATAAAAATAAAAATAATTATGTCCTTATTTCTCATTGATAACTTATTGAGACAAAGTCACATACGTCATTGTTACAACTATATTAGATGTCATATACAATGATTCAATCATGACTGTCTTAAATTGTAAACATAAATTTGAAACATCATATATATTAAACACTGTATTTTTTTAAATAAATTTTTTACCACTAATTACAAAATTTCAAAACCACCTTCAGATGATTTAGATGATTTATAAGACATACCCCAAAATATAAACTTTTGGTTATGAAACGGAACACCTCCAAAGCTAATAAAAAGGGCTCATAAAAGGTATAGGACTATCATGAGATCCCTATTCTATTAAAAAAACGCTGTAACATGATTTTATCCCCAAACTATATTGGAAATCCAAAAACCAAGATCTCAACACCTAAACCTAGACTCTCAAATGAAAGACTCTACAAACAAAACTATGGCACCAGGAAAATGGAGTAGAAAACGACCTAGAATATTTCATAAGACCAACAGACTTCAAGAGGTATGAGACAGCCGGAAACAAGAGGCAGAAATGACTTCAGTAGAAACAGGGTTGATGGCCGCGGACAAGATTTTGATGTCCACATGGGGGAACTATATAATGATGCCCCTATCTCGACTGGGTCACAAAACAATCCAGAAGTCCAAATACACTTTTTTGATTTGGATTTGATGTGGGCATTGCTAAAAAAGCAATTGGAGTCTTCTGTGGGGATATCAAGAGAGCAACTGAGATGGGCATTAGCTCTAGCAGTGTTGCTTCTACGTCTTTAAATCTTCACAATTCTGTTAATCTAAGCGAGGGAGGCAAAGAGGTTACTAAGGGTTTTGGAGAAGATAGAGTAGTGTTACTCTGTAATAAGACAACTAGCCAAGCAAAGATTTAGCAGACAAAGGTTTTATTAATAGAATCTTGACCAGGGTTTTTGATGGGCTTGGTAAGATAAAAGCTTTGTTTCAGAGGGATGTATATAGGTAATGGGGTCTCCTCAACTGGAGTCAGACACAAAGTATTTAAGGCTTTGTATGATCTACTGTTGCTTTCATCACTGGTTATTGGAGGAAAATGGGCATGATCTGCAGGCGGTATTTTTGAGTGGCTCAAAAAATGACTTACATGGGATAGTTACACAAACTCCAATTTCTTTTGAAGAAATCTGCATCTTATTGGAATTTATGGCAATATTCTTTTTTCTATAATAAAATTTGAAATTGCACATTAAAATCTTTACTAAAAGAATGAACATTTAAAATAAGAATGAATATGTCAAAATTTTACAAGGTAAACTTGCACTTCTTTATCTTTTCTTCTTTAATCTTGTTTTGATATCAATAAAGGTATGAGGATGTAATGCAAGAAATGATTGACAAATGAAATGGATAGGTAAACTAAATGTTTAATGGAACTCAATCATTTATCAATTAACAAAAATGTGATACAATATACATATTTAATAATATGAAATGATTATTTAGTTCATCTTCTAAATGATCCTTTAGTTTTTAGTGTATCTAGAAAATATAAATTATTATCAAACTACATGTAGGATTATGCACAATAATGTTACATAATATACATGATGTGGAAGTTGTATTGAGCCTTGGTATTATGAGATGGTTTGAAGAGTGTAGAGTTTGACATGTAGGATATGTTGTTGTTCAATTCCTTTGTTTAGATTGCAAGAAACAACAAATATTTGTAAATTGTGTAATTTTTAATTGTGGGACATCAATTACCAAGGTGGTAATAAACCTCAAATATAAGTCAATCACGATGGCAAGAAAAATAATATTTTATTTTTCACTATTAAACAATCCACAATTTATAGAGTAATAATATTTTTTAATGTTTTCATGCAACATATAATAAAAACACTCCATATTAATTGGTTAGACAAGCAATAGATAATTCACCTAGTAGATGTGTAACCATTATGGTGCTCCAACAATGACCTTTCTTTTTGAATTTTGTTTATTACTTGTAAAGTTAAATACTAATAACCATTAGTACTTAAAAAATGGACAAACAATATCCATTTTCATTTCATATCAAAGAAACAACCAATCACATGGTGACACATAAGGTGATCGGTAAGGCATGCATTGATGCACATGTTTTGGTCTACCTTTTGTGTGTGTATTTCGACAACTCAATGAATATGTAGTTAATGTGGCTACATCATTGATGCCCAAAACCCAAACAATAGTTTTAAGCTCTTGAATCACCTAGGAAAACATATTGAAATTTTCATATTAGAGAGTGTAAATCCAAGGTGTATGGCTACCAAGTCCTCTCCCCTAGAAATGATTATCAACTTCTTCAAACTACTCTAAGACCTATGGAAACATCTCATGACAGATGGGAATACTTTAATGTAAAGCTATTAAATTTCATTTCATGCTAAGAAACAAGAGATAAAGCCTAAAAATCTATTTTCATAGACAAAATAACCTCTTGCTAACACTGACATATACATAACACTTGCAACTTCTATGCACAAAGGGTTAATATAAGCTATAGATCTAATCCATGGAATATTTTTATTAATATTTTTAAAAAGCACTACACAAACACATTCACAAGACAAAAGGGCTACCAAAAAATCCTTTACAAAATCTGTAAACCCTTTTTGATGTTGGATCTTATACTATGGATCTTGATTACATTTTTTATATTTTTGTCTAGCCTCACTTCTTGAAAGAAGGCAATTAGGTTGTCTACTCTTAGGCTATTTTCATACTTGATAAATATCTTGTTGTAGGATGTACAATCCATAATGTAATGCCATTCTACCTTCAACACCCTTGTTGAAAAATATGTACTCATATCTCTCTCCTCCTTAGGTATTGTCCACTTGCTACTCACATCTAAGGTGATGCAAGCTAGTCTTTAATTGGGCCATCAACATATTTCCTTCCACTTAATTTTTTTTCTTGTGTAGGCCTTTTCATCATGGTCCCATGTGGGGCTAAACTCTTTGATATACTATTCTTTCTTCCAATTTCACTTTGCTTTATCCAAACAAAATTCTTGGATTTCTCACTAATATGCTTTTTTTATTTCCTCATTAGTATTTTGACACTCTTACATGTTAATGTCCATTTACTTATCCACTTGTCATTTTTTTTCATTCACATGTTCTTTTTTCTTTACTCTCCGTCTATCACCATTCTAGGCCAATAATGTGTGACACCCAACTAAGCTACCAAAAAATAAACTAACATTTTTTACAAGGTCAGTTAAACCCATATCAATTTTTCTACATAAGGGAATATGGGTTATTGGTAGTAGTAATTTCCTTTGGTAAGTCATTTTTAAGATTCTTGCAAGAAACCTTCCAATTTTATCAAAGGTAAGGGTGGCATTGAGCCTAAGGGATTGTAACTAGGCTCATATTAGATTGGGAACACATATTAGAAAATTATTAGTGCATTGACTTGTTGGCCTAACATAAATTAAAGGATTCATTGGAGATGTGAGGGTCATTCATCTCATCAATATGAATGATCAACACAACCTCACTCTGAAATGACAATAACTCATCCCTTAAGTGTGTATGATCCCTGGGATCATCCAATTCAACACAAGATCTCATAACCCATAGTTTTAGTGACATCATCTTCACACATAAGGATATAGATTAGGTTTTTCTAATAAGAACATGAAAAACATATGACACAAATAAGCTAATGATCTATGACCTACCACCAAGCTAACCAAGTAACACTAACTAATCATGCAACAAGCTGAAAATATTACAAATGATCATATGAGAGTGTGTGGGCCATTGGATGCTTTAACATGTATTTTTTAATTTCATGGTTGGTGCAACTAAAAAAAACTAATAACCTTGACACTTTGGGAGGTTGCACAACCCACGTCATGTTTTGATACAATCATAGATCAAATGGATCAACCATTGATTGACATCAACATTACACATCAAACTCCCAAGTGCACCATAGCACTTCACACCATAAGATGTTTTGGTGATACCACTAAGCACCTATAGGTATATAAGGGAGCAATCCCACTATAAGATATAATGGTTTTGATCTATCTAATGACACATCACAAAGAGCTTAGGAGCCTTGATGTAATGCCCCTCCAGTTGTTGCTACTATGTGTTTAGATTTGCTTATGATGTTTGACAGTATCTTATTATGATAGATCTTGATACCTTGTTATTATTTTATGATCGTTGACATTAGAGCGATATTGATGTTATACTTTGATGTGATGATACTTTATGTGTTGCTTATGATTTATGTTATGCTTATGGATTAACGTAGTTGCTATTTGGAAATATTGATGTACATTTATATGATGATTTATGGATGCTTTATTCTTGTCAGTTTTGTGTCACTGTATTAGTGAAGAGGACGAGATTACATCACTCGCATGCGAGCACCCTGTGATTCCACGATTTCTCTTCACGATGTGTCTACTATGTTTATATGCATGTTCGACACTCGTCTTGTTTGTATGTTTGCAGGTACATGACATCGTCTCCACTTGGCTTCATAGGTTTGAGCGTGTCCATTTTTCCAACGGTTATGTTGATAGGGAGATAGTAACGGAGTGGCCTTGTCAAACCACAAACCCAGTCACAGTGTGTCATCAGTTCGTGGTTGGTTGGTTGTCGAGGCATGTCGTCTTTGTTGGTTTGATAATTTATTATCTTGTGAGATTGTTTGTGAAAATTAATGTGTAAATGTTTTAAATGTTAATTTATGTATTTTAGATTAAAGTTGTTAAAAGTTGTTATTTAATTTAATTAATTTAATTTAATTCGTCTGGTAAGGTAATTTAATTCTTTTGATTAAATTTATCTTATTAAGTGGATAAATCAATTAATTAAATTAAGCTTGTTGATTAAATAAATAAATAAATTAAAGTTGTTTTGATAAAGTGCATAGTTTAAATTATTTAAATTTATTTTGAAATTATATTGTGATTTAAATACTAAAAAGGGGATATTTAATTAAATGTATTTGTTAATTTTAATTGTGCAAATTTAAATTTAGGAAAATAAGATATTTTAAAAGAATTGTTTTCTTCATGTTATGAATTTTGACTTGGAATTTAAAAAGTGATCTTGAGTAGAATGCTGAAGTTGGAACTAATGGTTCAATTTTGATTACATGCAAGATAAGTTGTAAATGCATAATGAAAATATCTTTGATTAAGGAGCTATCTTATGTGACAAGTGTTAGTTAATTTTAGGGGATTGGATTTGAAATTATTTCAGAGAAAGAATATTGGGATTAATGGGAAGAAGAAAGATTTGGTTTTTTTTTCACGGGAATGGATACAAGAATTTTGTATGAAGTTTTTTGGTAAAAAAAATTGAAAAGACTCTCAGGGAAGTTCTTGGCTGGAATTGTTTTTGCACATCTTCTGGAAGAGGAAATCTTTGGGAAAAACTTGGGAATTGAAATACGAAGGCTCAACTTCATTCTTCATCAACTCAAGCTTGAGAATCCAGGTTCCTTATTTTATTTTGTTTATTTAATTTGTGTTTTAAAAGATTGTCTCTACAATTCTATAGAAGCTTTATTTAGATACTGTGAAATTGAAAGTTTAGAAGATCTGTGTTTCATGGAGGTTTTGATTTAAAGTTTTGAAGGGATGTCTGTTAAACCTGTTGTGAAATTTTGGAAACCTTTGTAGAAGAATTGTGAAAATCTTAGATCCTCTGTAGGGAAATGAATTTAAAGTAGTAGGAAATTCAAAAAAAAAAAGGATAATTTAGAAAACCTCTGTAGGATTGAAAATGAAATCCTCTGATAAAATAGTAGATCTTTACCTATAGAAAAATTTATATTAAAAAAAACAACAGAAATAGAGGGTCACTAAATTAATCATAACTCAAAATGTACGAACTGGGTATGGCTAATTTTTTTATATGTTTTAAAAGACTTGGTGGCGCACCTTTGGTAAGTTTTTTAGAAAAACTCAGATCCGAAAATGAAAGTTATTGAAGTCGCAACATACTAGTTTTATGATTAGTATTGTTTGAACATGGTAAGTTATTTTTAATTAATTATATAATATATATTTATATATATGTATAATTATATGTATTATACATATTTAATTATATATATTTAAATATATTTATTTAATTGGCTATTTTGATATAATGGATTTTTTAAATATATATATTTATTTAAATATATTTTGATAATAGATGTATGCAAATGCATGAAATAGACTATTTATAGAATGTTGTATTTTAAAAGAGAAATGAATTTTATACATAAATTGTTTTTATTGTTGTGCGTATTATTGTGAAATTGGAGTTAAACTATTAGTGTTAATTTTCTTATTGCTTATAGATGAAATTAAATTAAGTTGATTTTATCATTAGACGTAATTGAGAAAAATTGAAGGAAAACAATTAGCTTTAGTTTCTTATTGAAAATGTAAATGGAATTATGTATTATTTTGATTATTTGCATGCAATATATAATTGCCTTATTTGGATTTAAAATATCCTAATATTATATTTTATCTTGTGCTTGAAATTGTTTTAAAGTTATGTTTCTCTCATTCTTGTTGTTGGGGAAAATTGAGTTATTGTTTATGTAAGACTTCCAGAGGTGTCTCCTTTGTGGTGGGGGTTGTATCTTGTGTTGGTTTGGATTTTGAGTTTACTTGGGTAGTGCACGTGGATATAGTCAGTTTGGACACCCGGTTACCACGAACGGGATGTGTGATATAGTGTGGATACCTGGTTACTATGAACGGGTTGTGTGACCTTATGTTTTAAGGTCGAGAAATGTTATCAACATTGTGCACCTTGGTTACCCATAGTATTGTGGATTTGAACTTTGTGTTGTCTGTAGGAGGGTGGCTCTTTGTGGGGGTCCGACGCACAAAGGGGCGTCAGGGTAACTCACCTAGGGTTTAATCAAGTGATAATTTAAAAGAATTAATGGGGAACTTTCACACTAATAAAGATAATGAATGCCTCTCTCATGGTTCATGCACTTGTTAAGACTTGAGATGAGACGAGATGCATAGTTTGTATGAGGGTCCGACGGCCGGTAGAGGCAAGCCAGGGTAACCCAGGATGGGGGTCCGGTAGCCTAGGAAGGTTGAGCTAGGGTAACTCATAGCAAATTATGTGTGACACTTTTCCTACGACAACAGTCAGACAGTTAGTGTGTAGTGTACAAATGATGTACTTGATCTTTGTTATCTGGAATCAATGTAACCGTCTTGTGAGTTTTGTACTTGTGTTGCTTAGAAATGTATTTTCCTATGTTTAGGGGTTGTAGATTTGGTCTTGGAAACTCTTTTACTATCTCCTAGCACAGAGGGAGTGGACCTTCGGGTACCACGCGGTTGGGAGGAAACCGTGCTATTTCTTCCGTTGGGATCTCTCACCGGTGTTGCTATTCTTGGATAACTTTGTTCGTGGGATAGGTTCCTATTTCTCTCGTTCATGTTGGCGAGTATTTCTTGATGGAGAGCTCGTGTGTACCAGTGGAATTGTTTATTCTTTCACGTACTCTTTTGTAACAGTTGTAACCTTGTAAATTGTATCACTCCTCAAAGTGTAATCGAGGAGCGCCTTTGTAATTTGTAATTGTAAATCTTGTGTTTAAACTATCTCATTTGTGAATGAGCATTGTATTGTAAAATGAAATGAATGTAAGATGTATGAAACAATATCACATCTTTGGTATCTTATGTGTTGTAATTTAATGATGATGGATGTATGCACTTTATTTATGAGCATTAAATGCATGTGATGTTTAATTGTATTAGTTAGACTTGTACTTTTTTAAGCGTTGCCACGATCCTTAGAGAGTGTGGGTGCTAGTGTAGCATAACTCATATGTTTAATATCACTTTAAGAAAAAAAAATGTTCACTTTCGTTTAAATGTGTTACATTCTCTAGGGTTTCAGGGCGGGTGTTACACTTGACACAACCCATAGAGTGTGAGAGGTTAACATGTTGCTCATTTGATGCTATTATCTATTGAGCTCACTAAATCATTAAAGAAAAAGGGAGGGGGCCCACCACAACTGACATGGAGTACTCTCAACAAGTACTAAAACATTATTTTGAGATTCTCATGGGAGCCTCACACAACTTTAAAAATTGTCATATTAAATGTTCTCATCAAATGGTTGTTGCATCACCAAGAGCACAAAGCACTAACAACCCTTGCGAGTTGTAAGAAATTTCCACATGACATAATTGATGATATAATGCCATTGTATTTACATGATGAACAAGACAAGGAAATGGGGTCTACCTCAAATTTAAGTTGGGCTTAGTTGATCAATGGTGCACTAGATCTTTGACATATTTTTAAGGTTACTTAGGAGTTGCATGGATCATAGAATCATCAAAGACTGGATTGTTGATGCACTTTATAGGTGAAAATATACATTGAAAATGGTTCTAATTGCATAGGCCATTGGATAAAATAAGATCAATGACCACAAATCTCCTTGCTAACATAAAGCCTTTCAAGTGTAAAATAAAATCACAAAATATCATCACAAGGCCATGAAATCTTGATATGAGGCCAACAGTGAAGACACAAGGGTGTGAATTGATACAAATAATATTTATACTCTCAACCTAAGTTTTTTACAAAAAAATTGTTTTGGAAGAATTTGGTTAGTTCTTGGACATGAATTCAAGTGCAATGTATTCAAGCATAAAAATAATTTAGGCTTTGATCCTTAACAATGAGGTTTTAATGTGTTTGAAGAACTCCAAATAGACAGCTATAATTAATTAAGCTCTTAGCTCAATTTTAGTTTGGGATACATTCCATATGCTCTAATTCTAGTTCTTAAATAAGTATCATTATCCACTTAGCACAATATAAACACTATATTGAGATTATCCAAACAATAGAAATAATGATTGGCTCCATGAATAACTACAAAAAATTAAGCATTCAAAATATAGAATGAGTGACACAATTCAAAAAGTAGAGTTACTAATTTCCTTTTCCATAGCCTTGGTTGATACCAATAAGGCTCAAATCAACTCATACAAAATCTAAACATGTCTACAAATTCTTTGTTTCAAAGGGGTGTGTATAGGTATTTAGGGTCTCCTCAACTGGGGTTGGACGCAAAGTATTTGAGGGTTTTGTATGATCTGTTTTTGGTTTCATCACTAGCTATTGCAAGAAAATGGGCATGATTTGCAGGTGGTATTGTTGAGTGACACAAAAAATGAATACTACATGGGATAGTTACACAAACTTCAATTTCTTTTAAATAAATCTGCACCTTATTGGAATTTAATGGCAATATTCTTTTCTCTATAATAAAATTTAAAATTGCACATTAAAATATTTACTAAAAGAATGAACATTCAAAATAAGAATGAATATATTAAAATTTTATAATATAAATTTGCACTTCTTCTTTATCTTTTCTCCTTTAACCTTGTTCTGATATCAATATAGGCTTGCAGACGTAACACAAGAAATGGTGACAAATAAAATGTATATGACAACAAAATGTTCAATGAACTCAATCATTTATCCATTAACAAAAATGTGATAATACATATTTATTAATATGAAATGACTATTAGTTCATCTTCTAGACGATCATTTAGTTTTTAATGTATCTACGAAATATAAAATATAAATTATTATCCTACTAAATTTAGGATTATGTAATATAATGTTACATAATGCACATGTTATGGAAGCTATATTGAGCCTTGGTATCATGAGATGGTTTGAAGAGAGTAGATTTTGACACAAGATTTATTGTTCAAATCCCTTTTTTAGATTGCAAGAAATGACAAACATTAGAAAAATGCATAATTTTTAGCAATGGGACATTGATTACCAAAAAGGTGGTAATAAAACTCAAATATAATAGCCAATCACAATCGAAAGAAGAATAATATTTTATTGTTCACTATTAAACAATCCATAATTTATAGAGTAATTTTTTTTTAATATTTTCATACAACATATATTAGAAAACTCCATTTTAATTAGTTAGACAAGTAATAGACAATTCACCTAGTAGATGTGTGCTAGCCATTATGATGGCGTACAACAATGATCCTTCTTTTTGAATTGTTTCCTATTACTTGTAAATTTAAATACTAGTAGCCATTAGTACCTAAACAATGGACAAAAAATATCCATTTTCATGTCATATCAAAGAAACAACCAATCACATGGTGACACATAAGGTGATTGGTAAGACATGTGTTGATGCACATGTTTTGGTCTGCCTTTTTTTAGGTATTTTTTGACAACTCAATAAATATGAAATTAATGTGGTACACCATTGATGCCAAAAACCCCAAACAATAGCTTTAATTTCTTGAATCATGTAAGAAAACATACTGAAAATTTCATTGAAATTCAACTTATTGTTTAGGAACTCAAAGAGTGTAAATCTAGGGTATATGGCTATTGAGTCCTCTCTCGTAGGAATGATTATCAAATTCTTCCAATTACTCTAAGACTTATGGAAATACCTCATGACATATGGGAATAGTTTAATGTGAAGTTGTTAAATTTGATTTCATGCTAAGAAATAAGAGATAAAGCCTAAATATAGGTTTTCATAGACAAAATAACCTCATGCTAACATTGAGGTATACACAAAACTCATTACTTATATGAATAATGATTAATATAATATATAGATATAATCCATGGAATATTTTTATTTAAGTGTAATAAAACAAAAGATTTTATTAATTTCCATGAGACCAATCAATTTACGTGACCATGATTTGTAGTAAAAGAGCACTACAAGAATACAATCACAAGACACAAGAACTTCCCAAAAATCCTTTTACAAAATTTGTAAACCCTTTTTGATGTTTGATCTTCTACTATGGATCTTGATTAAAATGTTTGTTTTTTGTCTAGCCCCACCTCCTTAAATAAGGCAATCTAGTTGTCCACTCTTAGGTTGTCTTCATACTTGATAAATATGTTGATTTAGGATGTACAATCCATAATGTAATGTTATTCTACCTCCACCACCCTTGTTGCAAAATAGATATGTTCTCATTTTTCACCCCTCCTTAGGTATTGTCCACTTGCCATTCTTACATATAAGGTAATGCAAGCTAGTCTTTAATTGGACCATCAACATTTTTCCTTCCACTTTATTTTTTCTCTTACACAATATTTTTCACCATGGTCCTATGTGGGGCTAAACTCTTTGATACAATATTCTTTCTTTTGATCACTTTTCTTTATCCACATAAAATTCGTTGATTTCTATCTAATATACTTTTTAATTTTCTCATTATTATATGGAAACTCTTGCATGTTAATGTCCATTTACTTATCTACTTATCATTTTGTTTCATTCACACGTTCTTCCTTTTTCTCACCATTCCAGGCCAATATGTGTGAAACCCCAACCAAGCTACTGAAACATAAACTGATATTTTTCTTACAACTAGTTAACCCAAATAAATTTATCTACATTAAGGAATATGGGTTATTGGTAGTAGTAATTTCCTTTGGTAAGTCATTTTCAAATTCTTGCAAGAAACCTTCCAATTTTCTCAAATGTAGAGGTGACACCGAGCCTAAGAGATCATAACCGAGTTTAAGTTAGTTTGGGAACACGTATTAGAAAATTATTAGTGCATTAATTTATTGACCTAACATAATTGAAGGATTCATAGGATGTGTGAGGTTCATTCATCTCATTAAGATGAATGATCAACATAACCTATTTTAAATGATGATAACTCATCCCTTAAGTGTGCATGATCCATTGGATCATCCAATTCAACACAATATTTCACAACCCATGATTTTAGTGACATCATCCTTACACAAGGATAAAGCTTAGGTTTTTCCAATGAGAACATGGAAGACATAAGACATAATAAAGCCAATGATCTAGAACTTACCACTGAGCTAGCTAGATAACAATAACTAATCATACAACAACAAATTGAATATATTACAAATAATTATATGATAGTGTGTGGGCCATTAGATGCTGTAACATGTCTTTTCAATTGCATGGTTGGCGGAATTCAAAACATCTAAGAGCCTTGACACCTTGAGAAGTTGTACAAGCCATATGATATTCCAATACAATTATAGATCAAATGGCTCTACCATCATGTGGCATCAATATTGCATATCAAACTTCCAAGTGCACAATGACACTTCACACCAATAAGATCTTTTGATGATGCCACTAAGCACATATTGGTATATAAGCGAGTGCTCCCACCATAAGATAACATAGCCATGATCTAACCAATGGTGCATCATGAAGAGCTTAGAATCCTTGACATAACCTATAGAGTGTGAGAGGTTGACATGTTTCTCACCTAATGTTATTGTCTATTGAGCTCACTAAATAATTAAAAAAAAAGGAGGGGGCCTGCCATAACTGACATGGAGTAATCTCAACCGCTAGTGAAATATTATTTTGATATTCTCAAGGGAGCCTCACATGGTGGATTTTTTTTTTATATTATGTTCTTATCAAATGTTTGGTGCATCACCAAGAGCACACAACATTGACAACCCTTGCAAGTTGCAAGAAATTACCATGTGGCATAACCGATCATATAATGCCATTGTATTTGCACAATGAACAAGAAAAGGAAAGGGGGTCTGCCTCAAATTTGACTTGGGCTTAGCCTATTAATGGTGCACCAAAGATTTGACACATTTTGAAGGTTACTTATGAGTTGCATGGATCATAAGTTCAATTAAATATTGGATGGTTGACACACATAAAGGTGATAGTATACATTGAAAATGGTTCTAATTGCATAGGCCATTGGATAAAATAAGATCAATGAACACAGATCTCCTTGCCAACATAAATCCTTCTGTGTAAAAAATATCATGAAATATCATCACATGGCCATGGAATCTTGGTATGAGGCCAACAATGAAGATAAAAGGGTGTGAATTCATACAAAGAAGAATTAGAGGTTCAACTTAATTTTTCTATAGGCAAGAATTTTTTGAAGAATTGATTATTTCTCATACATGAATTCAACTGCAATATATTCAACTCTAAACATAAATTAGGATTCGATCCTTAAAAATGAGATTTTAATGGGTTACAAAACTCCAAAGACACTTAACTATAATTAATTGAAATATGAGCTCAGTTTTAGTTTGGAATACAATCCACTTGCTCTAAATATTGTTCTTAAATAAGTAGCATTATCCAATTCTTGTAAACACTATATCAAGATTATCAAAACATTAGCAATAATGTTTGGCTCCACAAATAACTACAAAACATTCAAAGTATAGAATGGGTAACACACATTCAATAAGTGGAGTTACTAATTTCCTTTGTCACAGCCTTGGTTAATACCTGTAGACACCAAAAAATTTCTCAATGGATCATATTGGCTAACATCATTTCATCCTCAAACCCATCCTCTTTTCGCTTGTTTAAGTAAATAAGCCTAATTATTTAATTAAATGCCTCACTTTCACCTATTAATCTAATTGACCTAATTAGGTTAATTCACCCCCTCACACTGACATTTCATCCAATTTAATTAAATAATGCAAATTATTTAATTTTAACCCTAAGTCCTCTTATTTAATTAAATATCATATTTGCATCTCCTTTTCATTAAATAAATCAATAATTTAATGAATATCCTCAAATTCCTCATCTTGCAAATTCAAATTTAGTTTTAATTAACTAAATTACTAATTTCCCTCTCATCAACTTGCATAGGGAATATTCCTAAGGAATATTCTCCTATTTTCCTAAAAAAGGTAATGATTACTCCAAAAAAACTTTGAAACAACTTTTTAAAGTTGTTGCAAAGTGTGTTTGTTTGCATGATT
>VDFB02378007.1:0-20881 GCA_007258455.2 Sequoia sempervirens
TAAATTCAATTTTCTATAGATTCTATTCTTACATATTTTTGAAATAATATAGATAACTTATTCAAATTTTTACGTCAAGTTGCCTAACTCTGATTTTTCTAAAAATTTTGCCACTTAAGGGCCTATTTTTTCCATGATGATCCTGCACATACCCTTTATAAATTATGTATAGCTATATGAAGTTTATTCCTTGAAAAGTATACCTCCAAAAAAATACCCCAAAATTCATTTTCTTAGATTTCTTATAAAAGAGCAATCAATCCTTAGATTTTTGGAAATTTTGGATAAAATAGTGAGGCTTGTTTTGCTGTAGGATGCACTAGATTTTTTCTAAAGACCATATCTCTCAAAATCTGAATAGGAAGTTATAGATTTAGTTATCTAATATCATGTTGGATTTTATTGTGAACCCCACATCTCCTAGAAACCACCTATAATAAAAATACCTATCATAAAGAGAGATCAAGCAACATAAATTTTATTAGCAACATACAAATTGTATTGATCCAATAGCCTAAACGATTAATTACAATGAATGATGAAATCTTGTAAAAAAACCTGAATTGAAACCCTAGGTGAGGATTAAGTTAGATCATGGAAAGTGTCCTCATCCTATGTTATGAGACAATATAACTTAAAAATAGCTGCTTAATCTAATAATAATAAAGCATTTCTTAATATTATCTCAAGCGCATAAAGTAAAAGGGGCCTAATAAATAAGTAGTAATTAATTAATTATTAGGTGATTTTCTTATTTACTATAAGATTTGGTAAGTGTGAAGGTGATTCCATGCCCAATTGATTATCTGTGGAGGTCATCAAAATAACTGTGTTGTAATTCCCTATTGATACTTTGACCTTGACCCCATGAGAGAACTACTTGGTCTTTATTGGTGAAAATATTTTATAAATGTGGAATTTTTTATTTATATATTTAATTTTTGTTGCTTAGTTTTGAAGTTATATGTATGGGAATCTTGGGTTATGATTTATCTTTTTGCTAAATTTCATGTGTTCTTAGAAGAGACTTTAAAATGTCTTAAAGTGTCTTTTTATTCATGAAATAAGTGAAAATAATTCCCTATGATGGACACATATGGGATGGACACTTGTTGAGACATAAAGGTTTGATCCTCTCAAAGCCCCTTGGAAAAAGTGTGAAAAAATTTAGCTTAGTGAGGAAGGAAGATTGACTTGGTGAACCATCAAATTCTTCTATAATTTTTTTGTATATGAGTTGTACTACTTGTTTGAGTTCATTTATTTATGTCCCTCTTGTTGATTTTTTAGGATTATTGATGGGGGCCACACCACCCAAAACCAATAGAAATAACAAAAAAAGATACAAACATAGAAGATGTGAGACATAAAAATGATTCACTTTCAATTATTTTTAGAAAATGAAATTACAAATTCAAAGCTTACATGTTGCAGCCTCATGGGCTTAAATCATTACAACAAAATCAACTCTAAAAAGAAAATCTACTATTCAGAGCCACAATCTACACTATCAGGGCCACCTTCTACAACCCCACTTAACCCTTTTTATTTTCCCCAATAACCACCCTATAATGTTCTAGAAAGATCAAATTTCCCCTTTTTATTTTGGCACCAAATGACCCACCATTTGATTCCTGGTCTAGGAAGAAATTTTATCAAATTCACTTTTTAGAGGACCAACTTCATGGGGCCATAACTTTTGATCCTGGTGTTTGATTTGCTATTATTGCATATCATTAGAAAGCTCTCGACGAGCTCTACAACACACAAACAAATCATATGTCATTTCAACCACTTTTTGAGCTATTTTGGGGTCTCTAAAGTTTTATATCTAAATTTTAAGCTACATTGGAGAAATTTCTTGGGATGGAAACTTTAATTTCTCCTAAATCGTGCAGGGTATTGAGGTGATTCTTTCACGATCAGAATTTTTTTTCAGCTCTACTCCTTGGGGTAAAATTTCATGTCCATACAAGCCCATTTAGGCTGACTTACTAAAAATAGTAAGTGTCCGATTTTTTACTATTTTTGATGCCTAACTGTCTTACACCCCTTAAGTTCCATCATGGGACTCAAAAAAATTAAAGAAAATAAATAAAATATTTTTTTTGGGTGATGCAAGATTGCCCTACACTGTTGGATGCTCTTGCATCAGACACCCAGGGTAATTTGAAAAGTGACCCTATCACTTCTTGGGAGTTAGAGGGAAACCAAGATGGTTAACCTCAACTTCAGATAACCATGATGAATTTTCAACAAGCTTTCCTCTCCATTTCACCAAGTAATTCTGGCGACATTGTCCGCTTCTGTGTCACCCACAAATGCATCCAAGATTTCTTCTATCTCCTCCTTCTCTAAAGTAGGTATTAAATTTCTAACTATTCATCGACAAATTTCTCCTCTATATACTCACCTCTGCTGATACTCATCAAATCAGCAAATGCTGAAACACAGAAATTTTACATTCCACTAAAACTCTAATTTATAAGTACTTCAACTATGCTTCTTCAGATCTGTATGGTCCAAACTTCTCAATCTTTAACTTGTAAGTAAAAATTAAATCGAACCCTCCTTTCGCCTAATGAACCAGACTTCAACTCCTACATGAACTCCTTATACGGATTTTCTGATCTAATTTTAAGCCTTATATTGTGAGTTCATATTTATTGATATGTTTCTTCACCTCTTCGCAAATTCTTCGTGTGCTCATAAAAATCTTAAGCCCTGCAAGACTACTCCTTCTCCTCCCCCTTTATCCATCTCTTTCCTCACACCCATTGGTTTTGTAGACTACTCCTATATGCCAATTTGAAATGGTCATTTACCAATGCCCTACTTGAGATACAATTGTTGTAAGCAAGTTTCATGGATTAATCCAAATCCCATCCCTTTGGGCCATTCCCACCAAGAATCTTAGGCAAGCACCCAAACCCTATTCACCACCCCATTTGTCCATCAGTCTATAGATGGTGTGCAGAAAAAAACTTCAAATTTGTCTTCAACTTCTTCTATAATGTCCTCTAGAAACAACCAACAAATTTGGTATCTCTGTCTGAAACTATACTCTTTGGTAGACCATGTAGTCTCACCACCTCTCTGAAAAACAACTCTACAACATGAATAACATCACTAATCTTATGACATGGAATGAATGTGCCATCTTTGAAAATCTATCCACCACCCCAAATATGGAATCATGCCCTCTCTATGTCTTTGGCAATCTAAGAACAAAATCCATGCTAATATCCTCCCACGGCCTCTTAGGTACAAGTAATGGCTGATACAATCTAGTATTCTGACTTGTTCCTTTTCCCTTCTAACATACTTTGTAAATTTTTACAAACTTCTTCACATCTTGTTGTAACTATGGCCAATAATAATTCTCACTGACAAGAGCAATGATCTTATCTTGACCAAAATGTCTAGCCAATCCTCCATTATGCTTCTCCTTCATTAGATTCTCGCTCATAGAACTCCTTGGAATGTACAATTGGCTTCCTCTAAATAGCATCTTTTCTTGGATTAAGAAATCCAACCATCTCATCCTATCCACTGCCTTCCAAGCTTTTGCAGCTATGATCTTCAATATAATAAACTCTTTTTGAGTTCCATTGAACCCAACAACCTCTATATTCATTTCCCTCTATAAAAATAATTACCTTCTACTCAAGGCATCTTAAGCAACTTCAGTTCTGGTGACCTTCCACCCATGTGCGCGCTTCAAATCAAAAGTATAACTCTACAAAACTCAAACTCCCATTGCCTTTGATTCCAATCCTTCTCACTATTGAGATAATTGCAAAGCCTATGGATTGGTATATAAAAATAAATTCTTTTGGAAAACAAATATTCCATTTCTTCAAAGCCTAAATCCAGTAGCATAAAACTCTTGATCATAGACAAACATTTCTTCTTATATATCAGAATCTCCTACTCAAAATAGGCAAATGTGCTTTACATTCCCTTGACTCAGCCCCCTGGAAGTACTACTTAGCACGCTAATCTACTCCCAAAGACCCATTGAACTGAAGGCACATTAGGGTTGCTCAGGAATTTCTTCTTCAACATATCAAAATTCCATTGCAATTTTGTCCATCGAATCCCCTTTTATAATCCCTCCTCATCGGGCTCTGGCTTAGAGGGTACAAATACTACTAAAATTTTAATAAATTTTCTATAAACTTATAGGACTATGAAATGATTCAGAGGCTATTCAAATGATAGCTCTCTACCTTCCGATCCATTTTAAGACCCTATGTTGAGACAAAAAATCCTAGATACACCAACTATCTCTTCACAAAACTACATTTCTTTAAATTAATCAATAGCTTCTCCTCCTTTAGCTTCTCAAAAACTCTTCAGATATGCATCAAGTGCTCCTCCAGTGTCTTACTAGAAATCAAAATATCATCCAAATAAACAATAACAAATTTTCCTAAAAATTCTTTCAATACCTCATTCATAAGCCACATAAATGTGCTCGGTGCATTGGTTAGCCCAAAAGGAATGACTAGCAACTCATACAAGCCCTCCTTGTTTTTAAAGGTTGTCTTCCATTCATCTCCTTCTCTAATTCAGATTTGGTGATATCTTCTCTTCAAACCTATCTTTGTGAAGTACTCAACTCCACTCAAACAATCCATAATCTAATCCATTCTTGGCAAGGTAAATCTATACTTGATGGTGATCATGTTGATGGATCTAGAATTTGTACACATCCACCATTCCCCATCCTTCTTTGGTGCTAGTACTGCAGGTACTGCACATGGACTCAAACTTTCTTTGATCAATCCCTTCTGCAAAAACTCTTGCACTTGTCTATTCAAATCTTCACTCTTTGTTGGAGTCATATGATGAGCTGCCTTATTTGGCAAACTGGCTCTAGGAATTAGGTCCATCTGATGACTAATCTTTATTACAAGAGGCAAACCTTCATGTACATTATCAGAAATAATAGCTTGAAACTCATTCAACAAATCTAAAACCTCTATAGGTACCTCAGTGGTATCTTCTTTATCAACTCTAGGGATCAATGCAAAACACATATGCTCATGCTTCATACCTTCTAGGAACTTTGTTCCATCAACCAAATAAATTCTTGCATTACTGCATACCTTTTCTTCTACCTCTTTCAAGGGCTTCAACTTATGATGAACCCCATCCTTTGTCAAAGAATAGGTGTTGGCATGTCCATCATGTACTACTCACTTATCAAACTACCATAGTCTGCCTAACAACATATGACAAACATCCATAGGCATAATATCACACAATACCTCATCATGGTAATTTCCAATCTTGAAATTTACCATAAATTGTTCATTTACCAAGGCTTTATGGTCCTTTTGTAACCAAGCAATATGGTATGGGTTCGGGATAGTGTCTTCTCTCCAACCGCGAACTTACTAACCATTTCTTCAAAACAAGTGTTATTAGTACTACCTAAATCAATAATAACATTGCAAACTTTACCTTCACACTTACATCTAGTGTAAAAATTTTCCTTGAGTTGGTTCCTTCTCCTCATTCAGCAAGGCTCTCTCGTAACAAAACCTCTTATGCATCCCTAATGCTGTTGACTCCAACAACAACAACAACATCAACAACAACAACATCTACATTTACATGTGCAACTTGTGCATTACCCCTCGTGTCTTCTATTTTTTCCTCTTCCTTCTTGATGTTGAGGACACTCATAGGCTCTATGTCTTCTCCACACTGTAGAAATAGGTTCAACTTAAAGCCTCCCTCTTCCCCAGTCCTCGCCTAGATCTTCCCTCTTCCCTTTGGTCTCCATTATTCTCATCAATGAGATGGTAGGTGTTATCTCCTTTCTGGTTTTGGCTGCTATTGGAGCCTTCACCCTTCTTTTGATCTTCATTTCGACCTCCATATGACCATCCACTGGTCTTTCCTCCATAGCCTCCACCTCATTGTTTGTTCTCAAACCTCTTGTTCAGTCGTTCTCCAACCTTTAGAGAAAACTAATAAGCATCCTCAATAGTGGTCATTCTTACTAGTTCCACTGTATGTTTGGTTTCAACTCCATTAATATAATGTTAACTTCTTTCTCTTTTTTTCACCCTGACCCCTTACGTCCACCAGGACCTTGTGAAATTCCTCTGTGTATTCTTTCACCATCCTTGTCCTTTGCCTCAAGCTCTGCATCTTCTTGAGTAACTCCAATTCGTAATTGACTGGAATAAATTTTTTCTTCAATTTCGACACCATTTTTTCCCATCTGGAAATTTTATCTTTCCCTTGTCTTCCTCTTTCTAACTGGACCTCTTTCCACCATATATTGGTGTGACCTTTCAATTTTGTCTTCACAAGCCTCACTCTGTGAGGATCTTCAATCTCCTCAAACTCAAAAAATTCCTCCATATCATTGAATCCAATCAATCAATTATTCAGGATTCAAATTTCCACTAAAAGTTGAAACCTCCATTTTAGGTCACTTCCCAATGCTTGAGATCACTCGTAGCGATATTTTTTCTCTAGGATCCATTGGATCCTTCTCTTCCTCTTCCATTTCCTCTTCCATTTCATCTTCACTTTCATCTCTGTCTTGTTGCACATCTCTTCTTTGAACCTCTTGTTGCAAGGTTTCTAATTTCCTTCTAAGGCCTCTAATTTCATCTCTAGGTGGATCTCTTCCTCCACCACCTCGGCCTCTACCTCTACCATACTAGGAAAGTATTGGAGGCATCTTGAACTCAACCCACACTCACAGGTCCTATTGTAATTTCCTCACATCCAGTACTCTGTTACAGGCTCAAGAACTCCTGCTCTGATACCACTTGATGAGAGCCACACCACTCAAAACCCATAGAATCACAACAACAGATACCAACATAGAAGATGTGAGACATAAAAAATGACTCACTTTCAATTATTTTTAGAAATTGAAATTACAAATTCAAAGCTATATGCTACAAAATTTCATGGGCTTGATTTTATTACAACGAAATTCAACTCTAAAAAAGAAAATCTACTATTCGGAGCCACAATCTGCACTATCAAGGCCACCTTCTACAACCCCCACTTAACATTTTTTATTTTCCCCAATAACTGCCTAATTTCCTCAGAAGATCAAATTTCCCTTTTTGTTTTAGGCGTAAAAGTCTACATAGTTTGATTTCTAGCCTAGGAAGAAATTTTAATGAAATTCACTTTTTAGAGGGGAAACTTCATGGGGCCATAACTTTTGATTTAGTTGTCTAATTTGTTGTTATTTCATATCGTTGGAAATCTCTCAGCTGATATCTATAACTTCTAAACCCTTTATGGGTCAGGTTTAACCACTTTTGAGTTGTTTGGGGCTGCAAGTTTTATATCTAAATTTGAAGCTGCATTGGCGAAATTTCTTGGGATGAAAACTTTAATTTCTCCCAAATTGTGCAGGGTATTGAGATGATTCTTTCACAACCGGAAATTTTTTTCAGTTCTGCTCCTTGGGGTAAAATGGGGTAAAGTTTCACATCCATATGAGCCCATTTAGGCCAAATTACTAAAAATAGTAAGTGCCCAATTTTCACTATTTTTGATGCTTGTCTGTCTTACACCCCTTAAGTGTCATCATGGGACTCAAAACAACTAAAGAAAATAAATAATTTTTTTTTTTTAGGTGATGCAAGATTTCCCTACACTGTTAGATGCTTTGCATCAATTGTTTTGATAATATTATTTTTTTATTATTGGGAGAGAGTGTAGAATCTTGAGAGATTGGTGCTTTGATGAGAGAAATCTTAAAGATGCATTTTTTAAGGATCTTCAATAAGGAGAATTTCTATCATTTTTGAAGTCATTACAAGTAGGCTTCATAGATTTACTTATAAAATTTCTAAGTTAAATATGTTATTTTTGTTGTGTATTTTGTATATGGATTTGATCTTGGTTGGGATTTCATTTTTTAAGTGTATAACACTTGCAGTTGTTGTGAGATTCATATATTGGTTTAATCATGGTGGTGAATTATTTTCTTGAGATTTTAGATTCTCAATTTCTTGTGTGTGTTTAGAAAGGGATTATTATGTTTAGAGGTAGGTCTTTCCAATTTCTATGGTTAATAGCTTCCCATATGTAAGGTTAAGGGAGGTGTAGATCCTTTCTTGGGAGAAAATATGCATTCCTTGTTAATAAATTTAAGTACTAGTTGTCATATGTGTTTTCATGAGATGAAAAAATCTACATTCTTTGTGAAATAATTTTGGTATTGATTTCCTTATTTATTTTTCATGAGAGAAAAATAAGCATTCCTTTTAAAGAATTTTTGGCTTCAAGTGTCTTATAAATTTTATGTGATAATATGTTAGTATTTTTGTTTTGATTATGGCTATGAGTGGAGTTTGGTTATTGTTGTGGAGGATGAGATTATGGAAGATTTATTTTGTATAGTGTTATGTGGGATGGAGGTTTTAGAATAAAAATTATGAAGCTATTTATATTGATCTTGGTTGAGTTGTTCTATTAATTTATTTTTATCCAAATTTAGAGTGATCCTCTCTTCTCACCCATCTACTCTCCTTAATTTAGAGTTATGTTCACTAGTGTGTGAACTATGAAACAGTACTGTCTTGGAGAAATAGTTTTGCTCCACATTTCTTTGTGTTGTGTTTTCTGGTCTTGTGGATCTAGGAATGCTCTTATATTGTTCATATCTATCTTCAATTTGATTTGTTTGAGTTTTGGTGCTCCACAAGGTTAGATTCATGCGTTACAGTGTGTGAAAGGTTAACTAGGTGTACAAAATAAGTATATCTTTTAGGTGTTGATGTTGTGAAGAATTTGTTGGATTTCAAGGTGTTGATGGAATATTATATATTATGTTTAAGTTTTGTGTGTGATTTGAAAGTTGTCTTTGAATCAAAGGAAGTGTGTACTTAATTTTTTAATGGTGTTAACACAAGTTTGGTCAACCTTGGGTGATTACATTAATTGTGGATATGCTTTGGTGTTTTTGGAAGAGTGGTGTGGTGTGTATGTGTATGGATTTAGGTCTAATTTAAGGTGTGATGTGGTTTTCCTTCATTCATCTCTGCCGTGAGAATGTTTTGGTGCCAACCTAATTTGAATTTACATGTTTGAGGTGCATAGCCGACCTTGTAGATTGTTTTCAAGGTAGAGAATGGTATATATCTATGATGAACTTATGAAGGACTATAGTGTGTAGTTTGTTGTGCAAAGTGTTGAGATCTGAAGTGCAAAAGTGTGAAATGTAGTGCGAGCTTTAATGCCTAAGACTAATGGAAGCAGTGAGTAGAAGGTATCTACATTCTTCAAAGAGAGTGTGAATGGTCTAGTGAAGCAGTGGTGGATCTTTCTTGCTGCCCTAAGATGGATTTCTCATTGTAACAATCTTTGTTCTTTCTTCTTTCTAATTTGGCAGTGAGCCCTCCGGTAGTGAGTCTACTATATTTGGTGTTACAATTAATTTATATTATGAGCTAATCCTCATCGTGGTTTTTCCCTTCTTTGGTTTTCCACGTAAACTAGTGTTCTCAAGTGTTTGGATGTGTTTGTTGGATCTCAATTGTGTTTATAGTTTGTCCTTGATGACAAAACCTCTTTTAGTTTATTCTCTTTAATGATCAGTCTCAGGATGGTTCTCCTTGCATACCACAAGTGTATTTCACATGATTACAAGCCATTTGGTTACATTCTTTGAACTCACATTTTTGAAGGCATTACAATTACCTTGATTCTGACATCTCTTTTGTCTAATGGTATTGGTTGTTTCTCATTCGGGCTTACACATATCGGTGTGAGAATGGCAGGGTCTCCCCGATCCTTTTTGAAATGTCTGTGTTGCCTATTGACAAGAAATTTTTGTTGTTCTGTTGATTGGATTTTTCTATCAGGCTATTATCGACAAGACTTCTCTTTTGTTTCGGCGATAGAGAGTGATCCCTATTGGCAAGGGTTACACCATCAGTATAGGGTCACAGCGAATTCGGTATGTCACACCGATCGGAGATTAAATGGAAACACATTGGCAAGAGTTTAAGGCTTCGGCAAAGGGTCATAGCGAAAAGGGTTCGATCTCGCTAACATCACATCTGGGGTTTCACTTCAGCCAGACATTTTGCTTTCAGCGTGAGGTTATAACGAATGTGCAATGTCACACTGATTGCTATTGAAAAATTGCATATCGATAAGAGTTTGTGATATTCAATGAGAGGTCTTAGTGATCCCATGGTGTCTCACTAACTCATGCAAAGGGTTATTTTCACCGAGACTCTTGTAGCATCGGAGTGTTGTCCTAGCGAGCCCATCAAGTCTTGCCGACAAAGTTTAATGAGTGACTTTTAGTGAGAGGTTTGTGTTGTCTTGGCGAACAGGTGTGATTTCGGTATGTCATAAAACTATCTACAAGATGTCTCACCGATAGTTTGAAGTTACAACAAATTTTTGAATGACTTCTTTCAAATAGCTCGTCGGTGAGAGATGTTCTCTTCAGAATAGGTCTTCCCAAGAGTGATATGTTATGACAACAATGTGTATCAAGTGGGCTTTCGGTAAAGCATAATGATATCTACGAAAAGTCTCCCCGACTGCAGAATGTCACAACGACAAACAGTAGGATGTCTGATGGCATTAAAGTTGACTTCGATCGATTGAAAAGAAAGGTTCTTAGGGAAAAATTTGTGAGTTCACTTGGCTGGGTAAGAAACCCTAGCTACCACCATTGTTATCTACCTCTCTGTTGTAACTCATGGCCATTTCTTGAGGTGTTGAGTATAAATGAGAGCTCGACCTATTTTTGGCATCGAATCTCTAGAATTTATTTGAATGCTACTCAAACAGGTATCTTTATTCGGTATGTTCTTTTAGCTTTGGCAGTCCTTGGGCGTTATCTTGTTGTTTGGAAATCTCTTTATGGCTGGAGACATTCCTTTGCATGGTCAGATCTTTGAAAAGCTTTTTTATATTGTGACAAAGTATTTACAGCCTTCTGGATAGGCATTACTCCTGCAAACATTTACTATTTGGCATCATTCTTCCTTAAAATAGTATGAGGTTTCAATTTCCTTTTGACCTCGTATTCTTTGAAGATCTTCTTTATGGCAAACATACTAGAAATTTTGTATAAAAACCAGAGTTGTAAACACTATAAAGTTTTTTGGTTGTGATTCGTGAATATTGTTCTTTGGCTGTATCAAAATGTATTGAAAAACTCTGTATTAAAAATCTGAAAAACAAAGATGCAGAGATACATTGTAATATTCTTTTCTATGTAATATTTTAAGGATTCAACTGTTGAATTCTTAGGGTATTAGGTAGACAAGAAAAATAGAGAGTAATGAGCTTAACTGAAAACAAAGAGATCCTCTGAGATTTTATTATTGTTCAGAAATATAATTTGAGGGGTTGGTGCTCCTTGAGATAGATATCTCTAAACGAGGGGTTGGTGATCCTTGAGTGGGTGCTTAAAAATCAGCCTTTAAGGCATTGTGAATAGTTGATTAAAGGATTAAGCCAGGAAGGCATTTCAGGAGTGGTTTTTATACCCCAAGAGGGTTTTCCACTTGGCAAAATATTGTGTCTCTTTGTTCATCTGAGTTCTCACAGCTTTTTTGTGTTGTTATTGTTTCAATTCACTGTTGGGTTATTACTTTTCTTAATTCTGTTTATGAATGATTTCATTCAACTCATGAATGCATTAATCAGATTAATATTGAGATCAAATCTAAGCTATGATTTTGAATTTATGCAAATTGGTCAAATCTATTAAGACACTGATTCACCCCCCCCTCTCAGTGTCATTTTAACTCCAACAATTGGTATCAGAGCATAGGGTCCTCTGATAGGTTTTAATCACCTTGGATTGATCTTGGTCTTGGAGTTTATTTTTCAATGGCACATTCTCAAGACAGTTCCTCTGTAACTAGAGCTCCGTTATTTGATGGAACAGATTATGTGTTCTGGAAAATCAGAATGGAATCTTTTCTTATTTCTTTTGATGTTGATGTTTGGAGCATGGTGTTAAATGATTACAATGTGTGTGATTGAAAATATGCATATTAAAATGAGATAAATACTATTCAAGCACACCAATGAAACTTTAAATCAAAGGAAAACTGATTAAATAAAGTAAAGAAAACTCTCAATGCAGCAGCTCCTTTGAAGACGTCCCATTGTCCTCTATCTCCAGTATTTTTTGCTAAAGCTCTCTGATTTGTATGCTAAGCTCCACAAAATGACTACTAAAGAACGAGATTTAAAAATAAATGCATACTATACTAAGAATGCAAGATTTTGAAGGTTGATAATGCAGGAATGTTGGTTGTTCACTTCAATAGCATAACGACTTGATATGATGACAAATGGAGAATGATAGAAACAAATGAAAGATTGAGGAATGATTTTGGCAGAATGCGGATGTCTGAAGAAGATCCCATCTAAATGGCTTGTGAAAGGTTAGATTTATAGAGTTTTCGAAAGGATTCGATTAGCTGATTCGATCGACGGTCTGGATTAAGCCTGTCCGAATGGACGGTGGGAGATTTTCGAAAGTGGAGAAGAGGATGGAAGGTTTCCCTTTTCTTCAATTTTCGTCATTGAGATTTGAAGGGAAACTTCCATTTCGAAGTGCGAGTTGAGAATTTGGAAGGGTGAGTTTAGCGTGAGTTAGAAATTAAATAAAATATATTTATTTAATTTGGAAGTGAAGACAAAAATGGAAACTCACATAATTAAAGAAATCATTTAATTATGTTTTAGAAATGAAATTAGAGGAAAATATTAAATTACATATTTAATATTTAATTTGAGGATGAAAAGAATATTCCATTATTTGAATATTCAAAATATTCAAACTTTAGAATGATATGATAATTAAACTAAATAATCGTATTTATTTAATTTAATTAAGAAGAATGTTGGAAATGGCAATAATTAAATAAAATTATTTATTTAATTAAAGTAGAAGAATTAGAAAATGAACAATATAAATAAATAATTAAATTTATTTATATGTAGATGACTTTTAGGGGAATTAATTAAATAATTCATATTTAATTAATTTAACAAGCTTAATCATGACCATTTTTAGACATATACATTTTGCCCCTCTTTGAGATGATCTAGATGATGAGATTTGTGTCGAGTAACATTATTTCAAAGAAGTTAAGGTATGGATAGAGGAGAATGGATAATGATATAAAGATAGGATGATGGAATGATGATGCCCCCTCGAGAGGATAGGCAGGTTGGACAAACACGGGTAGGCTCTCGAAATGAAATGATAAGGATAGACAAGATGATGCAAGATAGAGCACAGATGAGGTGAAAGATACAAGAGGTCAGAAATGAAGGGCAACCACAGGTTTGAAGATATAGCACTAATGCTATGCACCAAGACATAAGGACCAAGGTGAGATGTGTCTCAGGTCTCACCTTATCACAACCTTGTCTGAATGCATGATGAAGGAGACGAGCATTAAAGTCCCACGCCAAAAGGTAATGATATGACCTTGACAAAGGATAGTGCAAAAAGCTACTCCCAACATACACAAGATATGAATATTAGCTAGAATGATATAGATTTGATACAAATGCAAGATAAAATGATAACACACACAAGCACGCAAGCAAGCATGCACAAATGATACAAAAACAAACAAGGCATTGCCCCTCATGTCAGAAACCATGGATTGATCGATCGATCAAGCTGATGATGATAGTTAATATTGTGGGGAGCGACATGTCCCTAGAGCAACACAAGGATGACTGATAATTGATTGATTGACTTTGATTTGGTTTACGACAAGATTAGGATCAAGACCAAAGGATGTGATTGGATAATTTGACAAGATTAATTGACATGATTGGTGTGGATTAAGGATTGACTTGCATTTGGATTATTGCTTGGATTGATTCGATTGAGTTGATTGGATGCAATGGTTTTGATGAAGATGATTGATTTGGTTGAATAGTTGAATGATTGGATTGAGGTGATGGATTAAGTAGATGAAATTGGAAGAATTAATTGGATGGATTGATTTTATCATTTGGATTTCTTGCTAGCCATCTGATTTTTCTGATTCTTTTTTATTTTATTCTTTTGGGATATCTTGATTTTGAATTTTGGAATGATTTTTTTTTTTTCCATCTTTCAAACAAGTTTTTTTGGACTTTGAAATGTTTTGATTTTTTGGACTTTGAAACAAGCCTTTGATTTTTTTTGACTTTGAATGTTTTGACTTTTTGAATTTTGAAACACAGGATTTTTGGACTTTGAGATTGGGTTCTTTTGATTTTTTTTTTTTTGATTTTGAACATTGTGGATTTTGACTTTGAGATGTCTTTGATCTTTTGACTTTGAAATATCAGGATTTTTGGATTTTTGAAATATTGTGATTTTTTTTTACTTTTGAGATGTTTTGATTTTTTTTTGGATTTTTGAAATATTATGATTTTTTTGGATTTTTGAAAATATTTGGAGGTGTCAAAGGATGAAAATTTGAGTAGCTTTTGTGCTAGATACCAATGACAAGGGGAAAACCAAGTCTAGGTGCAAGGAGATAGATGGATGAAAGGGTGGGTGATGGGAAAAAGGCTCATGATATATGGATGGATGGAAATGATAGGTCATAGTGAATATAATAGATGTATGCATCATAGGAGAGCAAGGATGTGATTTCCAAAAACTATGTCACATAGGAATAGCATGCCCCATTCTAGGTTCAATACTTAGGATTTTTCATGACAAAGCTTATGATAGGTTTGTTTGGAAGGATGAGGTATATCAAGAGATACCCAAGACATGTTTCAACATTTTGCTCCTATATCTTCATCAAGATCACAAGAAGAAGGGTGGATGAATGGACTAAACATGAAAGATATGTATGATAGCTAAAGATGATAGGTAGGATGGAAATGATATGACATGAAAATGATAGGTTGGATAGATAAGACATTGTGCCCCCAAGTGTAAGTGGCATAGAAGATCAACCTACACATGACACCTATTTGCTAGGTTTTCATCATGGTACTTATCCAAGGCCTGCCACTGTGTTTTCACCACAGTGCTGATTCTCTCTTACTTTTTCTCTTTTTTCTTTTTTTGTAAGTTTTTTTATTTTGATCTTTGGACTTTGGATGGAGAAGGAATATGACTGAGATCTGACCCAGGATCAGACTGATGATGACTGACACATGATGATATAGGAGATGATGATATGACATGGGCCTATGAAAAGTGATGAATGGGAGGCTTATATAAAGGTTGACCACAGAAGATGGGGAGATAAGTGTAGGATGGGCCGAGTGAAGGATGAGGAGATGGAGGTATGTGAAATTGTTGTGAAATGGAAGGGAACCATGACTAATGGTTGCACACATTGTGATAAACATTGAATCTTTTGATGTGGATGGGGTGTGGGAAGCAATGGATATGTTTTCTTAGGAGGTGGTGAATGAATATTTAGGGCACCAGACTTGTATTTTTATGACTTTTTATTTTGAATTTGTGGGTTTTTGGGAATTTTAGATTTTGAATGGAATGAGAATGTGGGATGGAAGTGGATGGTTGGGATTTTTGTGATGTATATGCCTCATTTGACCTACTTTATTTTTGCTTAGGTACCCAAACCAATTTAGTTTGGGCCTTTACTTTTGGAGGTATGGGCTTATATAGCTTTTTGGATATATTTTGCTTTGAATTTTTGTCTTGATGTCCTAAGGCATGAGAACCCTTAGGATTTTTTACTTTATAGGTAGAGGCATTGAAATTCTTGCTTTTGAATCCCATGGGTATGGTGGAATGGGTGGAAGCTTCCTGTTTATACAATGTGTGCATTTGTTGGTCATGATTAAGATGTTTAGAGGATTTATGGATGGAGGGATAAGGGGATTGGATAATGGGGATATTAGGTGTTGGGAGAAGTGGAGGTAGATTAGATGGAGGAATATTGGGAGTTGGAAGAAATGGTGGTAGAGTTGATGGTGGAAGGTTTATGGTCACATGCTTTTGAAATTTGTAGGATGATGGAAGTGGAATGGCAACATATGTTTTAGGGATACGATAGGCTTTATGATGAAAAGTGGACTTAGGAGGCATGGAGGAAATACCAACATCTTTAGGTTGTTATCCTTGGGGTGTATGTCCAAGGCCATAAGAGCGTGGAGGGACTTTGACATGGATGGGCTCCAAAATACCTTGTTCATGAAGGTCTAGACCTTTACCTTGTTGGTTCATGTTTTGGAGTGTGCAATGGACAATGGGACTAGGTGTAAGTGAAACACTAGACACAAGTTCCTTATTGGATGAAGCAAGGGAAGATAATGGTTGTTGTTCGAAGGAGGAACATTCATGAATGAGGGTAGAAAAACCAATAGGATATGATGGAGGACTTGCAATGGGGTCGATAGTGGGTGATGGAGGATCATTAGGATCTTGATTAGCATTGTGTTCACTTAGATCCAAGATATTTGTTTGATCTTCTATGTGTTCTTGGGAGGCATATGTCTCATCAAGGGAAGTGGATGTTTGTGCATCATGGATGGGTGAGGTGGAAAGCTCTTGACCATGGAATGCATAAAGTTGGCTAAGAGGGATCACTGGCCTTTGATCGCAAGATGGAAGATTGACTCACGAATAGTATTAGGCATGTTATGAATGAACTACTAGAGGGTGTTGATCTTTATGTAGATGAGGGGGTAATGTTTCCACATGTTTAGGATTGTTCTCTTGAAATACCTCATGACTTATTTGAATGGAGGTGGAAGGGGATTTCTCATGGAGAGACTTGTCATGTTCTTGATGGTCAACAACATAAGAGCATGATAGAGGGTGACTTGGATTTTTGAAGGGAGACTCTTGAATTGGCTCAAAGGGTTGTGGATGACATGGTTGGCTTGAAGGACTTGGCATGATGTTTGATGACTCTTTTGTATGTTCAAGAATATGAGTTGGATGACATGGAAATGTTTGATTCCTTGCTGGTAGCCTTTGGGTCACATCCTTTGTAGGTGTATGGGTGGAAGGTGTTGGCTTAGGGTTTTGGTTTTGATTGGATGATGGTATGATAAAGTTATAGGGTGCATGTGCTAGATTGGTATTCCCCTTGTCAATGGTTGCATTAGAACATGAGGAAGTTTGGCCTTGTTGCAAGGTAGAACTTAAGTTCACATGTGTTTGTTGTGATGTGGCTTGATAGATTGATGTGGAATTGACATACGAAGAAGTGGATGGATAAGATTGGTATGAGGTGGAAGGAGAAGCCCCTCGAAGTCTGATTTTATGTTTTGGTTTTGTTTCCTGATTTGAACTAGAGAAAGAGACTCCTTGAATTATGACTTCAAGCTTAGGTTTTGTCTCATGATTTGGTCTAGATGGATAGCCCCCTTGGATTATGATTTTGGGTGTATGATTAGGATTTGGCTTGTTTATGATTATGACCATTTTGACAAGTGGTGACTAGGACTAGGTTGGTGATGGTGATGATGTGGAATGATTAGATTGGATGACTTGACTGATTAGGATGAAATGGATAGGATGTGGCTAAGAAGAGTGATTAGGATGAAAGTGATTGGATATGAATGTTTTGGAAGAACGTGTAGAGTGACTTTTCTTTATGTGTTTGGTGTTTAGCTTGATTTGGAAATGTTTAAATGAATGATCACACATGCACACACATAAATCACTCACGCAAGACACATAAGAAAGTTTGAATTTGAAATTATGAATGTGATTATTAAGCACACACTTGAAGACACATCAACAAGCCCTAGAACTATTCAAGTGGGTATGGCCAATTAGGTTTCAAGCTAGGCTACACAAGATTGACTAAGGATAATTTGAAAGCAAAATCCTACCACACAGCCAAAAGTTTGGCCTTGTTTCAAAAATTCATGGGTTTGAGCCCCACGGTGGGCGCCAAAAATGTGTGATTGAAAATATGCGTATTAAAATGAGATAAATACTATTCAAGCACACCAATGAAACTTTAAATCAAAGGAAAACTAATTAAACAAAGTAAAGCAAACTCTCAATGCAGCAGCTCCTTTGAAGACGTCCCATTATCCTCTATCTCCAGTATTTTTTGCTAAAGCTCTCTGATTTGTATGCTAAGCTCCACAAAATGACTACTAAAGAATGAGATTTAAAAATAAATGCATACTATACTAAGAATTCAAGATTTTGAAGGTTGATAATGGAGGAATGTTGGTTGTTCACTTCAGCAGCATAACTACTTGATATGATGACAAAGGAGAATGATAGAAATGAATGAAAGATTAAGGAATGATTTTGGCAGAATGCGGATGTCTGAAGAAGATCCCATCTAAATGGCTTGTGAAAGGTTAGATTTATAGAGTTTTTGAAAGGATTCGATTGGCTAATTCGATCGACGGTCCGGATTAAGCTTGTTCGAACAAACGGTGGGAGATTTTTGAAAGTGGAGAAGAGGATGGAAGGTTTCCCTTTTCTTCAATTTTCATCATTGAGATTTGAAGGGAAACTTCCATTTCGAAGCGCGAGTTGATAATTTGGAAGGGTGAGTTTAGCGTGAGTTAGAAATTAAATAAAATATATTTATTTAATTTGGAAGTGAAGACAAAAATGGAAACTCACATAATTAAATAAATCATTTAATTATGTTTTAGAAATGAAATTAGAGGAAAATATTCAATTACATATTTAATATTTAATTTGAGGATGAAAAGAATATTCCATTATTTGAATATTCAAAATATTCAAACTTTTGAATGAAATGATAATTAAACTAAATAATCGTATTTATTTAATTTAATTAAGAAGAATGTTGGAAATGTCAATAATTAAATAAAATTATTTATTTAATTAAAGTAGAGGAATTAGAAAATGAAAAATATAAATAAATAATTAAATTTATTTATATGTAGATGACTTTTAGGGGAATTAATTAAATAATTCATATTTAATTAATTTAACAAGCTTAATCATGACCATTTTTAGACGTATACACAATGTACCAGCCTCTATTCCCACTGATCCTGCTGAAAAGAAGAGGTATGAAACAAATGCCAGAGCTAAGCATGCCCTCTTGTGTGGGTTAACTAAAGATGTGTTCATTAAAGTCATGCATTGCAAATCTGTTCATGAAATCTAGGATAAACTTGAAACTATAAATCAAGGGAATGAGAAATTCAAATTGTCAAAAGTCATTACACTCAAACATCAGTTTGAGGAGATGAAAATGAGGGATGATGAAAAAGTGGTTGAATATTTCCTAAGAGTTGATGAAGTTGTCAATGCAATGAAAGTTCTAGGTCAAGAGGTTTATGAATTTGATGTGGTCACAAAGGTTGTTAGAACCTTACCATCCAAATTTGAACCTAAGGTGTTAGCCTTAGAAGAAAAGAAACACTTTGATAAGCTTACCTTAGATAGCCTGCAAGGAATACTTACTACCTATGAAATAAGAACTAGCAAAAACAATTCAATAGGGAAAGAAACTACCTTTAACATTGAAAAGAAAGAAAAATTCGAAGTTAGTGAATCAGAGTTGTCTGATTCTAAAGAATCCCATTTTATTAGAAGACTTAAAAAGGGATCAGGAAAATATAAGGGAAAACTTCCCTTTAAGTGTTTTAACTGTGGAAAAATAGGTCACTTTGCTGCAAAGTGTCCCTATGATGATCAAATCTATGACAACGAGACAACTGAAAAACTACCTCAAAAGAAGGCCTTCAAACCTAAACGAAACTTCAATTTCAAAAAGAAGAAAAGTCTGTTTAGTAAGGATGAATCTAATATTGATTCTGAAGATTCATCAGCTGAAGAATATGAAACTTTTTTCATGGCTGAAAGTACTCAGAAAAATGATTCAAACACCATTGGCATTGAAGAAGGTGAAGTAGATGTTGAAAGTGAGCTGAAATGTGCTTTACAAGAGGTTAGAAAACTCAAAAAACAAGTTCTTGCTCAAGAACATAAACTAGATCAAGAAATGGTCTCTCTGAAAACTCAACTTGAAGAAGCTAAAAGAGTTGAAGAATGTCTTCAAGAGACTATAAGTTCCAAAGAACAAGAAGTTCAAAAACTGGAACAAGAAGTAGTCCGTCTTAGGAAGGAAATTGAAAAATATGAAAGCACTCTTAAACTGAATGAGATGCTCACCAAGCAGAGGATGTACAAATATAAAACTGGTGTTGGTTTTGAAAAGGGTGAATGCTCAATTGACAATGCAAAACAAAACCCCTCTTCTGAAGTCAAAGGTTCAGGTTCATATCACTCAGAATCTAGTAAGGATCATGTTTAGTTTTTAAAAAGTAATAGACCTTCATACAGAGTCAATCCTGTCTTCTATGGGTATTGTTTTTTCTACAACAAATTTTGCCATAAGGTGAGCTCTTGCAGGTTTATGAATTCTAGAATACCCAGGTTTGGTCTTAGGCAACACTATGGTTTTGTTAATCAGATCAGATGTTTTAAATGCAATACTTTGGGACATTCTGTCAAATAGTGTAGAACTGATCTGCAATCTAAACAACAAAAATTTAAAAAGGTTTGGAAACCTAAGACTATCAACAACACTGAGCAAACTATGTTGGTTCAAACTACTTTTCATTCCAAGAAAAAGGATTTATGGGTCCTAGACAGTGGATGCTCTAACCATATGACTGGCGACAAGGATAAGTTTGTAAATCTTGAAGATTATGTAGGTGGATATGTTAAGTTTGGTGATAACTCTAGTATTCAAATTAAAGGTAGAGGTTCACTTCTTCTAAATGAAGACACTCCTATCTATAATGTGTACTATGTGGAAGGTCTCAAACACAATCTTCTAAGTGTTAGTCAAATCTGTGATAGTGGTTATCATGTTCTGTTCACTTTGTAGGGATGTGAGATTAAGAACAAGCTTGGAAAGGCTATTGTAGCTGGAAGGAGGACAAA
>VDFB02378008.1:0-64033 GCA_007258455.2 Sequoia sempervirens
ACAAAATCATTATCTTCCACCTTACTAGGTGAATCTTCTCCTTATACTTCATACCGTAAATAAGTGATTCTAATTCACTCATATCCTTTTGCATGTCCCTTTTATTGACAAAATTTCTTTAGTCATCTCCTTCTTCAATGATGAAATTTTACCCTTGAACTTGTTTTTGATAAAGTAAGCAAAATTTTTAGGGTGTTGTACCCTTCACAAGGAGCCACAAGGGCCAATAGAGTCCATCAAAAAGCAACAAAATAAAACACTAAACCAAAAATAGACGCGAACTAACAACACACAGACCAATAATAGACCAACAACAGACTAGCTGATGTTCTCCCAGTTCTTAGATAGAAGCTGAACCAAATCATCACCAATCCACTCCTGGTGGTCTTCAACCTTCTTCATCTCCATCTCATCTTTCATGAAGGCCGACAGGGTACTAGTGACATAGTGGACTAATTTGACCGTGAAACGGGTCAAACCATTTATTTTTTTGTCCATTTTGTCCATTCTTTCTTTCAGCACATCGAGCTCCTCACCATTGCCCATAGTGTAGTCAGGGTCATTCTGCTCAATCTCCAGTGGTTCCGAAGAGTGAGAGGCCGACACCTCCTTCTGAGCTTTACCCTGGTCAGGAATGGAAGAGGGACCTTTATTTTTCTCACCTTCTTCACCTTTTGAAACCTCTTCAACTCTGCTATCTTTGCTATTTGACAGCTCCTCTTCAGTGTCCAAATCTCTAACCAACATTTTCTTCCTATTCTTAGCCAATCTTCTAGAACACCGAATGATGGTATCACAACCCATAACCACAGTCTTCACCACCACCGTGTCACCCAACGAGTCCTTGCTCATAACACTTTTCCCTTTATTCAGAGGCTCCTTCTCCTCCTTACCTTTCTTTTTCAGACTAGGCTTACTGAGAGTCTTAGCAGGGGTAGACTTGAGATCACACAGGTTCACCACCGCATTGGTTTGGGAAGCTCCCTCAATACCCTTAAGTTTTTTGGTAGCAGGTTTGGGTTTTTGAGAAACCTCAGGGACCGGCTGACTTTTCTTGGAAGGGCCTTTGGATTCGGTCGAAGATAAGTTGGTCTCATTGGGTGGCACAATTTCCTTAATATGGATGACTGGAATGGGTTTCAGAGGGCATAAAGCCAGATGAAAATGGTAGAGTCTCAAGATAAGACCCTAGTGGAGTGGTAGGGGAGTAGGTTCATTGGGATTTAAAGCAGAAAACTCCACACATTTATCGATCAAATTTTCAAGTTCCATGAGCATAAAAAAGGGAAAGCTCATTAAAAATTTATGCCTAAGGTGATTTAACAGGGGAAAATGGTAATAGTAATAAGTCTTGTACCTTCCTTCCAACATGACATATTTCATCAACGCAAGACACACCTCGTTCCATGGCTGAGGAAGAGCCTCCCGTTCGGACCTAGACTGGTTGTGCACTGGTTTCTCATCACCCACAAAGAATTTTTCCATACTAGCATTGTCCTAAGTTTTCAAATGTTTAGGATGCTTCATGCCAGAGCTCTGGAGGCACGTCTTTTGCACTATCACTTCCTCATCCACCATATAGGACATGCCTCCCACAGACACATGTCGATTCTTCCAAGAGTTGACGAATTGGGTCGACAGATTAGGGTCATGGCCCACAAGTCTCTCCATCAGAGGAGCAATGCCACCTTCAACGCAAATATGCCAGACAATCGGATCCTTGTGAAAATCGTTGCAATTATCCGGCTTCGTTCACACTCTATCCGCCCCATGATTCTACACTGCTCACAATATAACCTGGAACCCTAAAAAAATAGAAAGTTAGAGTAAATAGAAAGCTGAAAAAGCACCCCCACAGTACGACATCTAAGCCACAAATGAAAATCTTTGGGAATCAAGCCTAAGGATAGGTCACATGCATGAGTTAATAATTTATCAGTAACAATATTAGCATAGGATTTAATGAGGATTTAATCACATAAACAACTAAGCAAAAAGGACATGATCGGTAGGGAAGGATTGCCTTCCACATAGCAAAAATTCTAAAATCTAGGTAGGATAGCTATGGGGACATATTTATAAATCTCTAAAATGATAGCAATTAGAGGTTGGTCAATTTTAGTTATACCACAGATAGAAGCTATAAGGAGTGAAACCAAAATAGCGGGTAAGGAAAATCCAAAGAGGAGCTTAGTCTCATAATTACAAGTCACATCAAATTCAAAAACACAAAATTTGAAACTCCACAATCTTAAGAAAATTCCCATAAGGAGATTATGAAAAGTACGGTCCAACTTAGAGTTAATCAACCGGTACTTGCCGTAGTAAAATATGATTTCCTTTTTCCAAATGTGCTCCATTCTATAATTTGAAAAAATCCACTTGGTATCCATCCCATTGATACAACTAATCATCCATCTCATCAAAACAATAAGACCACAAATCCCACCGAGAAGGCTTGTGGACCCCCCAAGAATCTAGCTAAGCACATGTTGTGTTTCCATCATGATTCGTGTAAGGGCTTTGTTCCTTCACTATAATACTCTGAATATTTGGTGGAAGAAGACTTAAATCATGCCAGCATTTGGATAAATTCCAGTGAGAGCCAAAATTGGCTAAGGTATCAGCCACTTGGTTCCCCTCTCTGTAAATATGACTGACCACCTTTAATTTTAATTTAGACACAAGCAATCTAATGCCAAGAAGAATATCCTTAGTGTTCCACCCCAGAATTCTATCAAAATTTATAGCATCAATTATGGAGTTAGAGTCACCTTCAATGTGCAGGTTCTCTATCCCCAAGGAAACCACAATCTATAAGCCCTTTAACAACGCTCTAGCTTCCGCTATCATAGAAGAATGTTGACCAATCCCCCAACATAACCAACCATCCACTTTCCTCTGTGATCTCTGATAACACCTCCTATGCTTTCTTTGCCCAGGTTTCCCTTAGCAACCCCATCAAAGTTTAGTTTAAACTAGTCTATGTCAGGGGGTTTCCAAACAGTGGCTCTCCTAGCCAGAATTTTGGAGTTGTCATATGAGTTGGCATCTAGGTTCTGATGCCAAGCTTTAGCTATGATTATTTCCAACTCAGTGGGACCTTTATCCAGGGCTTTTCCTTTGAAGAGGGCGATATTTTCCCCAATGAGTCGAGCTCCTATATTGAACACCTCTTTCAGATTCATCTCAGTGTTCCTGAATATCCTATTATTCCTCTATTTCCATAAGCACCAACAAATAATGGGAGGAACTTGATTCCATATTTCCCCAATTAGTAGATGGGAAAAGGGTCTAGACTAACTCAAGATAAAGGATGTGATGTCCTTGCACATAATCCATTGTATCCCTAATCTTCCAAAAGTCAGCTCCCACACCTCAGCAGCAAAGGGGCAGTGTAATAGCAGATGATCAACATATTCTTCATTGCATTTACACAAAAGGCATCTATTGGGGATCTGGAATCCCCTTTTTCTTGGATTATCCTGAGTAAGAATTATGTTATGACATACAATCGACTAGAAAAAGTTCACTTTCAGTATCATGTATCTATTCTGAACCTCTTTCCATAGGTTATTGGCCACCCCCTGATTAGTCAGCTATCTGTAAGTAGTTTTAACAGTAAGATCACCCTAAATATCATGGATCTAGAAGAACTCATCCTCATGGAGAGCAGGGGGTATCCTGGTGAGAGAGAGTAACTCCTGCAGCTTTCTAGCTAGGAGACACAAATTAGGGGATAAAGGAAAACAAAGACTAATGTCATTCCATTTCCTAGCTCTTAAGGGTCCAAGAAGATAATCACTAATATATATACCAAACACTTGTTGGGCCCAACCCTTAAGAACCCTGAACTTAGAAGAATCTAGGGGAGAGTCAAGCAACCAAGAATCCTCCCAGAATATGATTTTGTTACCATTACCAATCTTCTAGTTAATCCCATTCCTCATAAGGTCTTGAAGACTACAAATATCTTTCCAAACCAAGGATCATGTAGGGTGGGCCTCCGAAAGGCAGTCAATCAACAACCAGTTGAAAAGGTTTTTGGCATTTATTATTTCACACCAATCCTTCCTATCCCTCAGATGATCCCAACCCACTTTGGCCATAAGAGATTTGTTAGAATTATAAATGATTCTTATCCCAAGACCACCACACCTTTTCGATTGGCAAACCTTTTCCCATTTAACCAGGGTGAGTTTCTTTCTCCCCTCAGTGCCTGACCAGAGAAAAGACCTTTAGATTTTCTCAAATTTGTCAGCAATGTATCTAGGTATCTTAAATATGGATAGGAAATAGATAGGGATACCTTGAAAAACAACAAAAAGAAGCTGAAGCTCACCAGCATGGTTGAGTAAAGAACCTTTCCACCCAACAAGTTTCCTTTGAATCCTTTCAAGAATAGAATTTCAAAACTCAAGGGTGACCTCTTTGATAGATAGGGGTAGCCAAAGATAAAATAAGGGGAGAGAACCACTCTGACAACCAAAAACAACATTCACCTGATTTTTAGGTTAGGAGTGTTGTTGAAGAAGTAAATCATGCTTTTATTGTAGTCAATGTATTGTCCAGAGCAAACAACATAATTGTTGAGGAAATTTTTCCATTTCCTAGCTTCCATAGCCGAGGCTTTCCCTAATAGAAAAGTATCATCCACAAATTGTTGGATCACTGTTGGCTCAAGGGTAGTAGCAGCCTTGATTCCTTTTATGGACCCCTCTGAAAACATATTAGAGAAGTTCCTACTTAGAACATCCGCCACCATTATGAACAAATAGGGAGATAGGGGATCTCCCTGTCTGATTCCTCTCCCAGCATGAAAGAACCCAAAGCGAGAGTCATTAACCAAAACAAAGTATTTAACAATAGTAATACATTCCATAATAAGATTGATCACTAATTGATTGAACCCGAACTTAGCCAAAACTTTAGGAACAAAATTCCATATCACCTTGTCATAGGCCTTATAAATGTCTAGTTTAAGGGCCATTCCAACATAATTGCATCTATCCATTGAATGAATTAGTTCATGTGTTGTGATGGTAGCATCAAGGATATGCCTATCAGGCACAAAACCTTTTTGAGTAGGGCTGATGATTTTATCAAGAAGAGGTTTGATACAGTTAACCAAAATTTTTGAGAGGATTTTATAAAAAGTATTACAAAGGCTGATAGGGCGAAAGTCAGTCATATGTTGAGGATCCACCACCTTGGGAATAAGAGCAATGAATGTGTGATTTAGTTGCTTAAGAATCTTACCAAATTTGAAGAAATCATGAGTAGCTAGAATAAGATCCTCACTAATGATCTCCCAGAAGGACTAAAAGAAATCTAGAGGGAAACCATCAGGGCCTAGGGCTTTGAAATCCCCCATGTTGAAAGTGGCTAGCTTAACCTCCTCAGGGGTAACAACACTGAGAATCCCCATATTGTCATATTGGGAAATTAAGTTTAGAAGCGAGTCAACCAACAGACTATCAAGATCCAGATTAGGAGCATCAATGGGAGTCGCATAAGCCTTCTAGAAATAGTTCGTAGCCACTAACCCAATGAGAGAGGGATAACTAAAAACCTCACCCTGAGCATTGTGTAACTTGTTTATCTGGTTCCTCTTCTTATGTTTGACAAAAAAAATGTGAAAGAAGTGTTCCTATCTCCTTCTTTCAACCATTGCACCTTGGATTTCTGTTTCCAGAAAATATCCTCTTTCTTAAGAAATTGCTCCCACTCCCACCAGTTCTCCTTCTCTTGGTTGCAAGTGGAAAGACTGATATCACCCTCCTCCATTCTCTTTTGAACCATTTTCAACTTTTCCCCAATGATTTTTTTCTTCTAGAAAACATCCCCAAAAACCCTTTTATTCCACCATACCTTTAATGTGTTTTAGCTTAAAAAACACTTTGAACATGGGGGAACCATGCACAAGGATATTCTACCATTCAACAATTTTCATTTTAAAGTTCAGATGGGAATTCCACATGATTTCAAAGTAGAAGGGATAAGGTCCTACAACAGACTAGTCACATGAAGTTAGTAACAAGGGATTGTGATAAAAAACAGTCCTAGGTAAAGTTTGCAAAGAGGCACTAAGCATGCCAGACCAGTTGCAAGAACATAAGAAGCGATCCAATCTAACTTGAATCAAGTCTACACCCATACCTCTGTTGGACTAGGTAAAAGCTTGTCCCGACAAATCAATATCAATCAGGCTCGTAGAACTCAAAAAGTGTGCCAGATCAGCCATGTTGTCAAAGTAGTCAATCAGACCACCACTTTTCTCCAAAGGAAAAAGGGGGGAGTTGAAGTCCCTAACCACTAGTCAGTGAGACCCACTTCTATTTTTTATCTAGTCAGCCATAGACATCCATAGTGCAAGTCTAGTATTCCTTTGGTTGGGTGCATACACATTGGTAAGCAACCAAGAGCCACCAGGGAAGGTAAAAGAGACACCGACACTATTCCGACATTTGAACAATTCAGTGCCATTGAATCTAGAAGGGTTCTAGATTACCGCAAGACCTCTAGAGGCCCCTTCAACATCACTGTAAGAGAAAGAGGCCCTAGGCCAAAAGTACTTAACAATATTGTCAAAACTAGCTTTCTTCATTTTTTTTTTTTGTATGAGTAAGACATCTATCTTATGTTCCAAAATATAATTCTTTAAGGCAAGTTGCTTATGGAAGCTATTCATCCCACACATATTGCAAGACATGACCTTCATTTTTTACCTTTCTTAGAGGACACTTCCAATGTCCTCTGTTTTCCCAAAGCAATCTCATTTGTGGTTTCCCTTAATCTCATGGATCTTTGGGTAGGCCTACCTAGCTTGGAATCACCTCCCACATCCGCCTTTTTCTTCCTCCCCTTTTTCTTCAGAGTAATCCAGTTCTCCTCATCAACAACAAACTCTTGTTTCAAATCTTCTAGGATGAAAGAAGACGCCTCCCCCATACCCAGATCCTCCCATATTTCACCCTCTTCACCAACAGTCTCACTAGTACCAACTGAGGCCACCTCTGACAACACACCACCAGTAGATACCTCATCCCCAACAATAGTGCTAGAATTGGGATTATCTACCTCCAGTACATTAACACTAGCCACAATCTCAGCTACGGATAGGTTAGCAAGGATCTCATCTTGATCAATCATGGACACTGACTCAGGAATAGGAACACTAGGATTGGTAAATTCATCACTGGCCACTAACTCCAATAGAGGATTCTCAGAGCTAGGGATGTCAGGAAAATCTGTCAAAGAAGTAGAGCCCTCTTTGGATGGGTCTTCAGATCTAGGAGGAGAACTAGAGGGAGCAACATAGTCTCTCTTAATAGGATCCTTATTAAAGGTGGACTTGCAGTCAGAAATAAGGTGCCCTAGTTTGGAACACTTCTGACAGAACACCACAGCATTTTCATAGCACACAGGTTGAACCCATGACCTAAATTTAGAGTAGAGCTTAATAGAGTTAGGCAGAGATTTGTTCACACAAATATTCACATAGAAGTAGGAAAACACTAACCTGGACTTCCATTTGGTAATGGAATCAGAAGTGATGAATTTTCCCAAGGAATCACCGATGCTCTTAAATATTGATTCATCCCAATACTCCAACGACAACTCGAGAAGGGAAATATAGACCAGAGCCAACTTATTGAGGTCCACCTCAGGGTTAAACCCTGGTTTCCAGTGACATAAAGCCAAACTTGTTGATTTCATCATTAGGGTTAATATCCTCAATTCCTACATCATCCTTATATGAATATTTCCCTAGTGTGGTAGCATTTTTTTGCCTCTTGTTGCAGGCCTTGTCATGATGGAAAAAAAGTTATACAATTCATCACATAAATAAATTCAAAATAATCTAAATTCTTTCTATGACTTATCGAGACCTAGGTTGAACTTTCTAATCAAATTCTCCCAAAATTAGGTGTTTTGTAGCCTTGAGAATGAATTTGTTGGAAACCATAATTTTTCAATAAATCACTTAATTTTTCTCTAATTACTTTAATTTTTTTACTATAGGCTTACTTCTTACTGGTTAATAAACCCACTAAAAATTAAGAAGAAATTATACAATATTTTGAAGATATGCGCTTTCCAAATAAATTGGGAAAAAAACCTAATTCTATAATAAATCACTTAATTTTGCTACAATTCATCTAAAATATAGACTAAAATTGCTTGAATATGCTCTTCAAAAATCATTTAAAAAATATAATTTTTTTTTCCACAATCTGGGAGATATGTCTTTCACAAAATGACCTCCAAAATTGAAAAAAATGGCTTGTCATCATAGTGAAAAGATCATGCTCTGATACCACTTGTTATGAGATAACTTACACAATAGAAAAATATGGTATGAAATAAATACTTGATAATAACTAAGAGTAACAATCCACTTCGAGGTAAAAACCTCCCAATATCTCCAATGAGAATAATTCACAATTTGATGATGAAATAAGACTCACTACCTCATATATATACCTTATTTATGCCTAGGATATCATCTAAGCCGACATAGATAACCCTATATAATCCTTAGGTCAACCTAATTAACTAAATAAAAATATAATAATGATAATATGACTTAATTAAGAGTTAAGATAGCCACAAGTCAACTATTCATAACCATATACACACTAATACTAAGGGTGTAGTAGGTGGAGATAAATAGCCTCCCCTCAATTGAAATCAAAATCATTCTTAATGAATTTAAATAAGCTTTCCCTTCCTTCCTATTCATGCTTAAGAAGGGAGATATTAATTGGGTTGGGAGTTGGTTTTATCCTAATGTGTTGATTTAGGATTCTCCTTGTGTCAAGATGGTTTTGGTCATTTCCTATTTAAAGTGTATTGGGAAGGTATCATTTTCTTGTTAAGATAAATTACCCTAAACACTTGGAAAAAAATGGTGCTTTGATGTTCCTAGTTATGCGGGGTGACACAAATAAAGTTGAACCTATTTATTGCAATGATGTTAAGAAGGCCATAACTTGACTTATTTTGAAGCAATGAGGGTTCTCTAACTTCTTAGGGAAAGTGAAGGGACATGAACCCAAAATTTCTAAGGATTTTATTAAAAATTAAAAGTTGAGAATTGTGAAGATTAGGGGGTTTGAGATGGAAATTACTAAGAGCTAATTTTCCTATTTAAGGGCATGTCCATAGTGAGTAAAAATATATACAATGATAGGAGAAATAAAATTGAGCTTTTGCAATCCTTTCTTAGGGATAAAGAGAAGCTAAGGAAATTTAGTCAATTTTTAATTAGGAATCCTTGATGAGGTTGCACTCTAAATTATAAAATAGATTACCCTTAAAAGATAATCTAAGTGCATTTTCCATTTCACTTACCCTTTTGAATCACTTTCAACATAATGCACATGTTAGATTCTTATTTTTATTCTTTTATCCCTTGAATACTCCATGTTTGAGGTGAGTCATAGTGTCTCTGTGATCTATTTACTCCATATAATTATCCTTCTTTTGGTTAACCATGCTCTAAAATCCAAATCCTCCCCTTCCATATCCATCTCGGGGGAGGGACTTGCTTCTTCTAAGGTTGAACAAAATTCTAGGAAGAGAGTGAAACTTTACCTTATTCAAGTGGATATCTTCCATACTATGGAGATATTCTCTTAGCCCTTCGTGTGCCTAAGAGAATTCTATGAGTAAAGGTATGAATAGGGAGGGTGTGATTATCAATAATAATGGTAAAGAGAAGGCTATTGGATTCGAGGACCTATTTTAAATTTTTTTAGGTGGAGATCTTATTCTTGGGGCCATCCTTTTGATCTACTAATTTTTTCTACACCTCAACTTTTGGAATTAGTGAGGTTGCCTTTGTGGTTGAACTCATTGGTAATAAGTTTTGTATCCTAGAAAAGGAAGTTAGTATCCATCACAAAATCCTAAAATAGTTGTTTTGATTTAATAGGTTGAACATAAAAATATCACTTCTTAATTAAATGTTTAGAGTTGACATTTTATAACAAGAGTAGGATACTAATTTGAATCAAAAGAATTGGAATGCTCTTGGGGAGATATGCAAATTGAAGGAGGGTACAGAAAAAAAATATGAAGACTCAATACTATAGAGGAGTTGTAGGATATCATAATAAACTTTAAAAAGGTGGTGAATGTTAGCAAGTCAATTATACAAAATTGTATAACTAGCATTAAAATGATATAAGGTGATCTCAAATCTTGAGATTATTTGGAGTAGGGAGCCATAGCTATGAGATGCACAATTGATGGTCATTAGAGAAGAGGGAACTTGTAGTCTAAATAGTGGAGTTTTGTGAGAACAACTTAGAACTTTTCTTAAGAACGAGTGACAAGTAGGAGTTTCAATGAGTTTTTTATGATTGTTGTTTAGGTCCCTCTTGTTTAGTTGTTTCTTTGTTGTATATTGCTTTAGTTCTTATTTTATCCCTCTCCTTTAGGAGTTTTGTGATATTATTTGTTATGTTCTTATTATTTGGTTTTAAAAAGGTTGGAGCCCCCAAAGTGCAAAATAAACTAGAGAATCATATGGATTGCTTTGAATTTTAGGTGAGTAGTATCATTTAAGTGGATTTTTTTGGATACAAAAATTATGACAAAATTAATGTATCAAAAAGAACAACAAATTAGTGTACACATCATTCCTAAAGAAAGAGAGAAAAAAGTTGCATATTCAATTACAAAAGTTACAAGAAGATCTAGCAAATGAGAAATCAAAGAGGAAGGTTGCAAATAACAAGAGCAATGAATTAGAAAAAGAATTAAAAAATCTACCTCTACATCTACAAGAAAAGAGGATGACCAAATATAGGTGCAATTGAAATTGAATGAATTGAAGCAAAACTTATATGAGAGAATAAAGAAATATGATGATGAAAAATCCACTTCAAAAAAATTAAAACAAAACCCACTGAAAGCACAAAATTGGGAAAAAAATGGAGGAATAGAGAAAAACCAATGAAAGATTGGCGATAGAGCTGAGGGAAGCACAAAATCAAATACAATCTTGTCAGAATAAGTTAACTGCATTTTGTAGAGAAACAACATGAGGCATATGAAAAAAAATATCTAGGAGGAAATAATGTAGAGGATTGATCATTTGTGTGAATTATTTCAATTGATTGATTCTTTGGTAGTATATAATAGGAATCTCAAGAAATATGTAGTTGACAACAAAAATGTGATTTCAAGAGAGAAAATTACAAATCAAAATTTGAAAACAATCTACAAATCCAGTGACAATGAATTGAAATCAAAAGGAATTCATGACTGAATTGATGACTCAATGAAGGTGTCTATATCATTCAAAAGTGTTTGAGAACACGTGAAACAGAGGAATTTTTGGATCAGACTGCAAAAAAGATGAACTTGGATAAGAAGGTAAGGAACTTGGCAGAGCTTGATTTCCCCTCAAATTTTGATACAGTAGAGAGATTCATTGGAAATGATTCTTTTAAAAAGAAAATGGAGGATATAAGGAAGATTGATTTGGAATAGTTTCATTCGAACCCAGTTGAGGTGAACTATTTGGATTCCATCAAACCACTGATAACCTTGAATGCAAATTTGATTGAAACACTCAAGTCAAGTTCCAATTTCAATCATGAATTTTTAACAAATTTTCAAGTCAAACACTATCAGTTACAATAATGACACTTCCATCAAATGAACAATGGAGAACCTACAAAAGCTAATAAAATGATTTGATAATATGAGTTTCCAACTCAGATCTGTGCATAGTTGTCTTTGAGCAATATTTTGGATTATCGCTATGTATTCCTTCATTTGAAAATAAATACAAAATTAAAATTCATTAATGTGTTCAAATTATGTGTATTATTTATTTTCTTAATTAAAAAAAACTCTAGTTTCTACTACTAGATACACATTAATGATTGCTAATGTTGTATATGATAGTGTTGTTAATATGTTATTAAGCATTGAGTACATGTAAAGTTTATCAGTATGACACAATTAAAATATAAAATTATTAATAATATGTTAAATTAATAAATAGAAACTGAAAATTGTGTTTAATAACTAATTAACTACTTTGAAAATAATGTTTAAAATTTAGACTTTACATTGAAACAATTGAAAATAGTAGTACACTAATTTATTCAATCTAATTCATAATTTCATGGAATAAAATATAAAATATCATCAACTATAGTTTGGAATATGAATCTATGATTCATGAAATGCAACATAAAATTTAAATACCTAGAAATTGCTAAATCCATGGACAACAGTTAAAATTTATCTATTCTACATTGGAAATTTGGAAAACTAGAAAATAGTAGTATGTTAATTTAAAATTCAATCCGATTCATAATTTCATGGAATACAATATAAAATATTGTCAATGAAATTTGGAATATGATTCATGAAAACTAGTATAAATACCTAAAAATTGCTAAATCCCTTGCATTTGCCAATTCACCTCCCGGATCTCACTCTGATGATGAGATTGAGAGTCATCTTAACTCTGAGTTTGGTCTTTATTTTCTTCAACCTACATACATCTACTTAATTGCATCTCAAGTTCAACATTCATTATCTCACTATCATTTGTGCCACTACTACTAATGTTTGAAGTGTTGCACAATGCTCTTCTTTCACATATGGACTTCTAGATTGTGAGTACCCTTTCAAAAGTAAAACTTCATATGTCATACCTATTTATATAAATTCTCAAGAAATTTTCCAAATTCTTGTCTAGTTTGTTTCTTATCATTTATTTCAAAAACCCCAATGCACTGAAAATTATCTCATCCTCCACTGAGCCCAATATCATTATTTCACATAAATCAACAACATTGAAATATTTTGATAATGAATTACACAATATTTCACTCTAATCAAAGGTTTCCCAAACCTTTGTTATTGATCCCACTTGCATGAGATTCTCCATGGAGTCAAAATGTTCAATCATAGTTATTGCAAAATAGGTAGTTTTTTCTCTAAGCTTAGTTGCATTTATAATTCCTTTTATTTTCTATCCATTGTAATATGAACTTTTCAAAAAATGTTCAACCAAGGTAATTACTTTCATATGAAATAAGTCTAGTTGACGGTGGCTTGGGATAGGAAAATTTGAGGATACACAATAGACATTGCTTCAAGTATTTCATCTTGAGGTAATCGTTCTATAATCTCCAAGGAAAAAGATATTGCAATAGATTTTAAAATACCACTTATAGATTTAACAATGTCATTAAAATATTCCTTTGTAGCAGACACTTCTCTAGTAGAGTTTTTGACCATCCTAGAATAGTGCATTGGTATCTCAAATCCATGTACAAAGACACATAGCTCCTTGCTTGCATTAAATTGTAAAAAAAAATCAGGATTGTTCAAATTTGTAATTAACTATCAACTTATAAATTTTTGACTTTGAAATGGATAATTTGATAGATATATATTATTGAGAGTCATGCATTTCATTCTCCGTATTTTAATATATTCATTAATATACATATTTCTTTCCTGGGTTTTTTCACAATATTGTTCATTTCATCTAGCAAGGGGAGAATACTAGATAAAGTTAAAAGTGTCTTTATATCACTTAACCTATGTAAGAAGATAGAATCTTTGTCTATTGTGTGGTGATGTTCATGCATTACTCCAATCAAGGATTGATATTCCAAAAAAACTTGTTGTGTTGTTCCATGCAAGGATATCCATCTAGTATCAACATCCTTAAGAAGCTTTTTTTTTGCTATTATTCCCTCAACAAAATTTTGAAATTTTGCAAACCGTTTGAGACTTCGGAAAAAGTATGAGTAGAGCTTGTGGACTAGATTTTCAAATTTTGATACTAAAGGAAACTTGCTTATACTTTTAAATGCTAAATTAATTATGTGGGTCATGCAGTGAATGGAAATCATGTATGGTGAACAAGTAGTTTGTAACTTTACGCAAAGACCATTCCTCTAACCTTGCATTACTAAAACTCCATCAACTCCTACACACACCAACTTTTTGACAATTGTGAAGTCATCTACACTTCCAATTTAATTCAAAGATTTATTATCTAGTTCAAATAGATTTTGTGATGTTGAACTATCCTTCATTTTATGAACATAGAGTAGATGTGGTTGGTGAACATGTTTGTGTACAATATACACATGCATATACCTAAGAAGTATTATCTATCGTAGTAACCTATTTAAAGATAATGCAATGAAGGTTGAATCTTTTATTTTTTTTCTGTAAATCTTATTTTTCCACCTCAGCAAGACAACTTTCCTATTCCCATCCATATTTTATTGACCAATGTGTGCTAGGAAAGTTAGGAATTCCCAAAAACCTAAATTATTTATTCTTGGTAGTCTATTATAGGACACCCTCTAGAAAAAATATGAAAAACAACACTCAACTGAATAGTTTTTTCTAGTTGCACTCCTTCCATTATCTTTCTAAATTGAGCTTCAATTGGCCTCCACATTCAAAAAGCTTCACCATTCTTTGCATATATTGATCATATTCTAGGGCATACTTAACGAAGACATTTTTCCTTCGATTTCCATCTTACTATTGATTTTTCCTTTCCATCTATGATTTTTTTCATAAAATTTATCAATATGATTTTCTATAGTTTCAAGCTTTAGCTACAAATTCTTCTCTTTTATATTTCCAATTACAAATCTTACATTCACATTCTGTTAGAGGTTAATCTTTGTTTTCATTCTCTACTGGTTCAATGAATGGTACTTTGACACCCAATCAATCTAAAAATTCCTTATCACATCCCACTCGTGCCCTATTTTTTATTTGGATTTTATTTTCCTCTTCCTTGTAGAAACATCATATACGATGCCAACATTTCCATCTAGGTCAATCAACTCATTCTAACTACCCTAGGTATTTGTTGAAGATGATTTTACTCACAACAAACAGGGCGAATAAATTCTTCACAAATAAGACTGCAAAGAGCCCATCCTTCTTGAAAGATATGGAACAAAGACAACCTAAAAAGGAATTCTGCATTAAACAAAAAATATTGGCTTTAGTTCAATCCCAAGTCTCTGATAACTAGGTCATGATTGCACTAGGGTTGCTCTCGAGTACTAATGTGATATTGTTGTTAATCTCAAAGGGACTATGGTTTTGAATTGAATATTCTAGGCATTAGACTTTCAAATGAATCATAAAGTCAAACCTCATGAAATTGAAAGATTTGTTGTAACATTTCATGAACATCACAAATTATTTGCTATCACTTAAGTAGATTTAGCATTAAGCATTCAACAATTTTATGGAAAATAAGATATTTTCAATAAAATTTCATCCATTCATTCAAATTTTGGAACATTTTCAAGAATTTAAACATCTACTCTAAAATAAAGCATAAAAATATTGAAAAACTAAAAGTTTCTCCCAGTTATTCTCCATGGATGCCCTAATGAATCAATTAAAATAGAGCAAATTGCTTTATACTTCACAAATTGCTTCACAACTACATATAAAATGGTGCAGGCTTTTAAAGAGAAGGGTCTTGTTTCTAGACACTGAGTAGGTTTTGTATGCACCCTTAAATGGCACAACATACAGTCTTGTTCGGTCGAAATAACAAAACTAGCTACAAAAGATACTGAGATAGGTAGCTATCTAATAAGCTCTGATATTAATCAATGTCTACGTGCATAGAATTTTTTACGCCGGAATGGTTCAGAAAATAGGAAAAAAGAATAAAACTTAAAAGTTTATGCTCCTCCAACATCCACAAATTCTGAACTTAAAATAAAAAAATGGATCCTCTAGCCTTTTATAGAACACAAGGCTCGGAAAGGATAAGACAAATACATGAGAGGAAATCGAAGGGACCAATCTCATCAAGGCACGTGGAATGTAGTGACCAATAGGAGAATTGTAATCAAAGTCAATGGAAGTCAACTCTAATTACACATTGAAGCTCTTCAGGTGTTAATCTTTAATCATCTCCAGGATGATACTTCAATTTAGGATAGTGTGTGAGGACTTCCCATACATTCAAAATGAACAAGTGGAATTTTTGCCCCCACACATCACTTGGCTCTGGTTCTATCACTCTCGGGAATGGGCTTCCTCAAAGGTTGGCACTTTTATCCGTTGCATGTGAAATATCGGGATCCCCAACATTCATATGGATTCAAACTTCTTTGCCAATAGTATCCCAAAATAATCAAACTGGAATGAAAATGATTCTATCCATGATTCAAGTTTGCCTGACCATCCATACCCAAACTTTGCATCACAATCTGCATCTCCCGCAATCACAAAATCCACACATTAAATCCCTTTAAAAGAAAAAAAAATTGTAACATCTCATGTAAAAAAAACCATTATTCAAATGTTCATATAAAAATCATGTAATTAACACACTTTCAAGCATATCACAAATCTTCACATATATACTAGATTACCATAATCATTAGATAAACTTAAAAAAAATTAGCATTTTCACTTCACATTACAACCCGGTACTCGGTACTCGGCATTCAACTTTACCCACTAACTTTCTCGGACCTCAATTATACCATAACTCCATCATACTAGACTCCTTCATATTGGAATCCTTCATCTCGGACCAGATCCTTCCATTCAAACTAACATTACCTTTCACCTTTTCACATGTTTCTGGTACCTGATACCCGATAACTAGTGCCTGAAACACTTACCTTATGAAGTACTTTTATTATCAATGTTTTCTTTTCGTTCTTCACTTCTGGTGATCTTTCAATCTGCTAGCTCTCGCCATAAGAGTTATTTTTTTACTTGGGTCCCCAAGTCTTTTCAGTCTTGGGGCGTGTTGTGAGACCACACAACAACTTACAACCAATAAAACGAAATTTAAACCAAACTTGAAATTAAATCACCTGTTGTAAATTACAACTTTACATATTTTAAAACAATAACCTCTACCTTTACCTAGATTCTAACATAAAGAAGTAAAATTCCACCAGAAACATCCGTGTGTGCTTTGATTAATTCTAGTTTTTGGAACTTAGTGAAAAGAATTAGTTCATTAATATTGAACTACATAATATAGTAATCCTCCAACCGGGATAGATCCTTGTTATGTCAAGCATCCCTAGCCTCGACAAGGTTATCTTTGTAATTCCCACAAGCATCTCACTGCTGGGTTCGACATCCATAGCCCCGGAGAGTTATTTGGATAGCCAAAGAGTTGATTTTTTTTTTTTGTAATATCGCAATGATAACACATTTTTTAACTTTTGATATTTCAATGATAGCTCTTTTATCAACTTGCAAGTAATGAAGCCTGCTATTAGTTGGGAATTACAGTGGTGGTAGAAGGTTACTTTTTGATTTTTCATTCAATGCAAATCCCTTCATCAATACACTACTTCCCAAAAACTCATTTAATGATTTCCTGTAAGTGCATGTTTTTAGCTAAATTTTACTAATTTATGCCAAATCCTAGCTAATTGTAGCTCGCTATATGTTAGAAAATATACATAAATTAAAATTTAGCAATAGAAAACTTAATCACCAAATTTAAATTTAAATTTAGAAACATTAGTTACCACCCTTCCAATTAAATTTATGGCAACTACTAAATTTTTTGCTAGAAATTTTGATTTGACGACACTGTACCTCATTAATGGATCAGAAAATGTCATGATTACTTTGAAGCACAATCACATTATTCTTCATTAAATTCACACACCTTACTCTGCACGTATTATCTTCTCAACTTACTCAAGTGATGACATGTACTACCTTGTCGGTTCCATTTTCCTTTATATTCCGCACACATAAGCACCTCCATAGTTAATAGGACTCTTAAAAAAAATGAAATGACCACTATTAATTTTGAAATCTTTGACTTGCTTGATTCTCAATCTTTGTACCGCTCAAATTTGAAGCAATTTATCACCAGATATGTGTAAATAATTAATTTGATTTAACCTCTAACATTGAAGATAATTATCTAGTTGCCACCTCACTTGCGGTTTCCCAAAAAAAAAAATTCACCAAGGAAACTATGTACTACAACTTCCTTATGGCTATCTATAAATTCGTCATTTCTTCTCAAATTCTTCACTTTTTCTTTCTTGTTTTCTATTTTATTTCTATAATTTCACTCTATGCATTTGCATTTACTTCTTAGCCATGGATACTCCAATTTACTTAGGTTGTTCTTGCCAACAAAATGTTTCCTTAGGGAGCATCATACCACAAAGGCTTGAAAAGGTTTTCTTTATTAGGACTTCCAGTTTCATTGTACCAAATTTGTGCTTAGTCCTTGGGGAAAAATATGTTGAATCCAGTTGTTACTTTCGCTTCTATTCTGATATAGCTTCTCACTTTGTAGCATCGGTTCTGGATATTGGGCTACTTGTTGAAGATGTTAGCATTGTTTCCAACTTGATAGTGAAGCCTAAATTCCTGGAAAATATGGATACCATTTTATTCTGTTGCACATTCAACCATTAGGATTCCTTCCACGGATGATATTCCTTGGTTCTTGGAATGCGAGGAAGTGGTTCCACTTTGGCCTTTTCTTACTAATCTCCATATCTAATACTTTGAAGTTTACCAGGAACTCGCCTATATAGGGTATTTGGCCCTAATAGAAGAGGCATCCCACATCGACTGAATTAACTCTCATGTTTAAGATAGGTTTAAGCAGAATTTTCTAATGCAAATGCCAGACAAAAGAAAAGAACAAAAAATGAAGAAATAAAAACAAAACCCTACAAAAATAAAACTAAACCCTAACTACCCTAACTCTAACATAACAAAAGATCAACTCTAATAAAGCGATTTATTTCAATTTCTACAATTATTTCTTCTACAGTTTTGGTACGAATTACAAGTTTATCTTTAAATTCATTTATCAAAATTTTCAATGTTCTACTATAACAGTGAATTATCTTAATTTTTTTGCATTTAAAGATCATAAATTCAAAAGCATACTTACCAATGATTTGGCTCATTTGCATGTAAACGAACTCATTAGAGATTGATTGCACACATTCCATTTGATACGACCATAATCTACCTTTTTCCAGTCCTGGTCCATTTCCATGAATGGTTGTATCTATTTCTCTGCTTCCTCCTCTTTTGATAGTCTTCATATCTTCGGCCTTGTCTTCACTTTTCATTTTTCTTAGACCAAGATCTATCACTATTTATATTACTATCAAAGAGAGAAAAAGTAAAAATTTGATATTCTGTATCTTGTATAAAATCAAGAAAATCTCTTTTTATAGCTTGTGAATTTTCAACTTGGAGTAAAATACACATGTTTCCTGCTCGATTTTCCCGCTCCTTCTCGTTATCTGCATTTTCCACGTATAGAGGGAATGATGATTCATCGATGTCGTTTCCTCATTTGTGATGAAATATCTCTAAATCTCGACATTCTCACCCATTTCCTTACAAAACGTTAGAATGTTCTTTATAATAATCACAATTTTCCAACTGTTTTGATGTATCCGTTAATTCTTTAATATTTCTGATTTCACTAGGGTTAAACATTTTTCTCGTCAACAATTCCTTTCTTTTAGCAATTAAAACTTCCTCTGTTAACAAAATTGCTTTACTTATGGCCAAAATTACCATAGAAAAATTTCACATTCGAGTTCACCGTGATCAGTTGTATCATTAATTCTACATTCGGTGACTCTTCCAAGAGTGAATAAATTCAAAGGATGCAATTTCTAGTTAAATTTTTTCAAAAGTTTTTCAACTTCCATACTGAAAAGCCAGCTTGCATTCAAAAATTATATATTTTTCTTTACTTACAAGCTGCTCACAAAACTTAGGATTAATGTTTCAAAGTGTAACTCTCCAATTCAGAAAGGATAAAACCTAAAATATCAAACATGGCCCTCCTTCTAGCACTAGTTCTTGTTGATGATGATTTTACTCACAACAAATAGGGCAAATAAATTCTTCACAGACAAGACCACAAAGAGCCTATCCTTCTTGAAAGATATGGAACAAAGACAACCTAAAAATGAATTATGCATTAAACAAAAAATATTGGGTTTAGTTCAATCCCAAGTCTCCGATAACCAGGTCAATCCCAAGTCTCCGATAACCAGGTCATGATTGCACTAGGGTCGTTCTCGGGTACTAATGTGATATTGTTGTTAATCTCAAAGGGACTATGGTTTTGAATTGGATATTTTAGGCATTGGACTTTCAAATGAATCATAAAGTCAAACCTCATAAAATTGAAAGATTTGCTGTAACATTTCATGAACATCACAAATTATTTTCTATCACTTAAGTAGATTTAGCATTAAGCATTCAACAATTTTATGGAAAATAAAATATTTTCAATAAAATTTCATCCATTCATTCAAATTTTGGAATATTTTCAAAAATTTAAACATCTACTCTAAAATAAAGCATAAAAATACTGAAAATTAAAAGTTTCTCCCAGTCATTCTCCATGGATGCCCCAAAGAATCGATTAAAACATAGCAAATTGCTTTATACTTCACCAGATTGCTTCACAACTACATATAAAAAGGTGCAAGATTTTAAAGAGAGGGGTCTCGTTTCTGGACACTGAGTAGGTTATGTATGCACCCTTAAATGACGCAACATATAGTCTTGTTCGACTGAACTAACAAAACCAACTACAAAATATATTGAGATAGGTAGCTATCTAATAAGCTCTAATATTAATAAATGTCTATGTGCATACAAAGTTTTATGTCAGAATGGTTCAGAGAATAGGTAAAAAGAACAAAACTTAAAAGTTTATGCTCCTCTGACATCCACAACTTCTGAACTTAAAATAAAAAAGGGATCCTTTGGCCTTTTATAAAAAACAAGGCTCAGAAAGGATAAGACAAAAATATGAGAGGAAATCCAAGGGACCAATCTCATCAAGGCACTTGGAATGTAGTGACCAATAGGAGAATTGTAATCAAAGTCAATGGAAGTCAACTCCAATTACACACTGAAGCTCTTCAAGTGTTAATCTTTAATCATTTCTAGGATGATACTTCGAATCAGGATAGTGTGCAAGGACTTCACATACATTCAGAATGAACAAGTGGAATTTTTTCCTCACACATCACTTGGATTTGGTTCACACTCTCGGGAATGGGCTTCCTTAGAGGTTGATGTTTTTTATCCGCCGCATGTGAAATACAAGGATCTCCAACATTCTTGTGGATTTAAACTCCTCTTCCAATAGTATCCCAGAATAATCGAACTAGAATGAAAATGATTTTATCCATGATTCAAGTTTTCTTGACCATCCATACCTAAACTTTGCATCACAATCTGCATCTCCTGCAATCACAAATTCCACACATTAAATCCCTTTAAAAGAAATTTTTTTTGTAGCATCTCATGTAAATAAAACCATTATTCAAATGTTCATATAAAAATCACGTAATTAACACACTTTCAAGCATATCACAAATCCTCACATATATACCGGATTACCAGAATCATTAGATAAACTTAAAAAAAATTAGCATTTTCACTTCACATTACAACCCGGTACCTGACATTCAGCTTTGTCCACTAACTTTCCCAGACCTCGGTTATACCAGAACTCCATCATACCAAAATCCTTCATACCAGACTCCTTCATATTGGACCGAAGCCTTCCATTCAAACTAACATTACCTTTCGCCTTTTCACATGTTTTTGGTATCCGGTACCCGGTGCCCAAAACACTCACCTTACGAAGTACTTTTATTATCAACGATTTCTTTTTGCTCTTCACTTCCGGTGATCTTTCAATCTGCTAGCTCTCACCATAAGAGTTATTTTTTTACTTGGGTCCCCAAGTCTTTTCAATCTTGGGGTGTGTTGTGAGACCACACAACAGTATCCTTTGAAACATATTCTGTGACATTGTCATCCTCATCTAACTCAATTAACTCATTCCAATCTTCTAATGAGGTATTTCCAATGCCTTCTTCATTAATATTTGGTGCAAGAGTTGATGATGTAGTTCCATCTTAATCTGATGGATCAAAAACATTGCCAAAGTATTACTTTATGGTAACTTTGTGTTTTGGAAATATTGATGGTCTTCCTTCACCACCCTAAGGAGTCTTAGTCTTGTTGTTGCTCGACATCTTGATCTCTCATGAACTAAATGCTACCAAAAAATGTATTCTTGTTTAAGAAGGAATCATAGAATATAGATCCCATTCCCTACTCAATATCATCTTTAAGATAGAAGCAATAATGAAAAAGAGATAAATAATCTTATAACACTATAAAGAAATGATCACTAACTTTTAGGTTTTAACTATGATGGCTGAGTGTCCTCCCCTGCAGTCTCGGGACTATGACTTAATTATTATTTTGAGTTGGCCGAGGGATAATTATCTCATCCCCTGGTTGCATGTGATTTTTTTTGCATGCTTTCTGGGCATTTTAGTTGTTTGTTTCCACAGAGTTCTAGACTTTTCCTTTTTTGTTGGCGGAACAATGGGTGGTGAAAGTTGCAGAGTGGAACCGATTAGCAGTGTGCAGTTGAAGGGAAATCCTAAGCTATGGAAGAAGCTGGAGAATGGTGGAATTACTGTTTTTATTGAAAAGCTCCATGGCTGGGACCCAGAGGTAACTAGGGTTTTTGAGAAAGATTGGAATAATGGCGAGATTATCCTGTTTGGTAGACATGTTATTATCAATGAACAGTTGATTGCTGAGGTAACTGGCCTATCTACGGAGGGCATAAAACTCTATAGGGACAAGAAGCAGTCTGATGAAGCGGTCAACAAGTTCCCCAAGTCGGAGGTTGAGAAGGAGGAATTACGTTGGACCTCCAGAAGCTACTTCGACATGGATAGTATTGTTTCACATTGGAGGAGGGTTTTGAATGTGCTGATGAAGTATGCCACTTTGGATGGGCATTATACCAGAGTGTTTGGGTATCACTTTGTCCTATTGAATCATTTCAAGCACCAGGTTAGGATATCGTTTCCTTTTTATCTGGCTTCTTCTTTGAATACTAGTTTGAAAAACCATAGACACAGCCCTATTAGGTATCCTATCCTTCATGAAGGTTTGCTTGTCCTTATTTATGATCATTTCAAAGCTATGTCAGCTCTGCCTCCCCAGTCGCCTAAGGTCAGGGTTGATGACAAGGACAAGGGTAAACCTAGGGATTCTTCTTTGAAAAAGGACAAGAGAAAAATGTCGGAGGACCCCTCTTATGATGTTAATGAAGAGGAACTGCAGTCAGATTCGTTGTCTGAGTACTCTAGCTATCCTGCGATGGACAGAGAAGAGAGATCCTGCTTCCCTATGGAACTCAAGGCTGGGGATCATTATTTTAAGGAGGAATGGGAATTTCCCATTGATGTGCTTGCTATTGCCCGCAATGGGGCGGTGGATAATTTTAGGCTCATGAGATGGGTGTTCTTCAAAATCAAGGAAATTAAGTTAAACCAAAGAACCATGAGTAGCAAACTAGAGAAAGCCATGGAGGACAATAACAAAGGAAGTGGGAGTGGTCAGGCTACTGGGTTGTGGACGGAAGAGGAGAAGAAGTATATGGTGGAATGCCTCAGGAAAACGGTGGAGGAATTACAGGATTTCGAAGGCAATCACAATGGTAAGTAGGCAGATATGGAGGAGCAGTTGAGAAACATTAAAATTTCTCTCCAGAAAGTGTTGATTATGAACCATAAAATTTTAAAATCAACCGCATAGACCATGAACACCATGGTGGAAAATATGGAAAAATCCCATCAGGTTAAAACTGTTGTGTTTCTGGACTTGGACAATGAGGAAGGGTAGCCAGATAGTTGGGGACCGAGTAATAGGACCAGAGCTAATTTGAAAAGGAAGGCAGACCAAGCGTTAGTCAACATCCAGGAGATCAAGAAGTCTACTCTCAACATGAACAATCTGGAGCAGGAAGCGACATAGATTCTTCAGAACTTGGCCTAGTGGCCGGTTGTTTTGTGGCTTTCTGTCAGTTTTTTGTCCTTACTACCCTGGTTTTCTTCTATTTTTCTCTTTGTGGGTAGTGTCCTATTTTTTGTCTGTGCTCTGTTAATTTTTTATCTTACACTTTCTTACTGTTAAAGGTTTCGGGTTTCCTCTAAAACCTGTTTGTTCCATAATAAAAAAAAATTAGGTTTTAACTAACTTGCTATTCATTAATGCAACTATGCTTGTAGTTGTAAGTTTGTAACTTACCTGTGATCAAGGTTTCAAATCAATTTCTCACAAGTTCACAACTAAAAAAAATGTATAAAAATAATTAGACTTTCGACTATATTTATATCAATCCATATTTGGAAATTTTTGTTGGGATTTTAAATGGTATAGTAAAATTTGGCGTATCCCACATAATTATACAACGATACATTTAAATGTTGGGTGAATCAAACCTTGAAAAAACACATATGTCATAATTATCAAGGCGATTATGGACCTACGATTAGCATGTAGTTATCATAGTATTGGCAAAATGGGTCCTCACACACAATTATTTTTTAATGTAATTGGTGAAATGTGTCCTAAAATGTCATTATTTTTTAATGTTATTGGAGAAATGGGTCCTCATATGTAGTGAAAATTTATTAATGTTGGTGAAATGTGTCCTAATATACAATGTCATTTTAATAGTATTGAAAAATATGTGGGTGATTTAATACATGCTTATGATATTCTAGGCAAAAATATTAATTAGAATATTGGAAACACATAGTTTTTTATGGTAAAATTATTAATTACATATGCCTCATAAAACAAATTGATGGAAAATTGAAATGCATTGGACTGATAATTCTAAAATTTGGGTGATTTGGCCACCTTGTTGATTGCAATGTATTTGCTAATTTTGAATTGGAGAAATGGAACTATTTATCACTAAAAAATCCCTATTCATTGCTAGACTCATGAGACAACTAGTTCATGGCCATTGGGAACACTTCTATCACTCTTAAGGTAGAGGATGTTGGTAGTTGTTTTCTTTTTGAAGAGATAAGGAGGAAGGTATCTCTAAATGTAAATGAGGCTTTGAGTGTTTGAGGAAGATCAAAAGAAAGAGGCAAGAAGAATGATAAATAATGTGACAAATCCAAATCCAAGTCTAAGGGGAGATATAAATATCTTGGAAAGTCAAGCTATTTATTGGAACTATGGTAAACTTGGTCAATTTGGTAAGGAGTGCAAAGAAGACAAGAAAAATAAGAAGAAAGTTGATTTTAATTTGGAGTCCAATAAGGAATATAGTGATGCATTCATTGTAACTGTCACCACTTGTGCAAGTGATAATACATAATTGATTCAAGTGCATCTTTTCATATGACCTCAAATAAACATTTATTTTTATAAGAATGAAAAGTACAAAGGAGGTAAGGTGCACTTAGGTGATAATTCTTATCTAATATTATTGGCCATTGTAGTATTCAAATCAAATTTTTTGATGGTAAAATTAGGATATTAGATGTTGTCTGACATATCCTGGGATTAGCATGTAATTTGTTATCTATGAGAAAACTAATAAATGTTAGTGCGTATTTAATATTTTCTAAAGAAGATGTTAAAATGATGAGATTTCATGATGATTGCTAGATGTAGTAGTTTTTTCAATATTGTTTCATCTTGGTGCATGCACTATTGAGTGCAATAGTACTTATGTGAAAAACAAGTTTATGGCTAATTCATTGGGTAAGAGATGGTATCCTCTTTAGTAAATGGTCATGGTTTATGGGTACCTAAGGGTGCTCTTTCTACTAAATCTAAGTTACATGCAAAAAAACTATGTCATGGAATTGAAAATTAGGCCACATAGGAGAGAACAGTCTATGGACCTTGAAAAATAAAACCCTTGTCAAATAAATGATAGATTGTATTTTTAAATTTTATTTTTGTGATAATTGTATTTATGAAAAATAGAACCATGTTTAATTTTACTCAAGTTATCATAAATTTTATAGTATTTTGAATCTTATTCATTTTGTTGTGTTTGGTTCTATTGATTTTGTTTTGATTGTGAATTCCACTTATTATGTTTCATTTATTTATGATTATAGAAAAGAGACATGTTTATTTTTTAGTAAGTAAATTTGAACATTTTAGTCATTTTAAATAATTTAAAGCAATGTTTGAGTTGTAGATTGGAAAGAAACTAAAATGCTTGAGAATTGATAATGGTGGTGAAATTTTCTCTAATGATTTTGACATATTTTGTAAATATTGTGGTATTTAAAGAAAAAAATCCATATTCTCCACAAAAATGGAGTTGCAAAAAAAAATGGCATTGATGGAAAATGTTAGGAGTATGCTTAGTGGAGTTGGCTTGGAACAAATTTTTTGGGATGATGCTATAGCCATTACTAATTTATTAATATGTTTCCTACATTAGCTCTTATGGATAAACTTTCCATGGAGGCATGGTTGGGTTACAATCCTTCATTGAGATATTTTAGAGTTTTATGTTGTGAGACATATGCACATGCGCCAAGGGAGAAGTGAACAAAGTTAGAGAAAAACTATTAAATTCATCTTCATTGAATGTAGTTATGGTGTGAAATGATACAAGCTTTGGAATCTTGTTGCATGAAAGGTAATATACAATAGAAGTGTGATTTTTAGAGAAATAAAACCTTCTTCTATTTTCTTGCAACTTGAAGAAACATAAAATAAATATGTGATTCAACTTCCTTCTACGCCTAAGAAATTTGAATGAAGACCTCTAGATAGAGAAGAAGTTTAGGAAATGTCATAAAGCTCTAAATATTTAGAAGAGGAAGAACCTTTGAATTATATTGTTCAAAGGTTTATGAGGCATAGACACGTCCAATAAAGTATTCTCTTGATGATTGGAGATGTATTTTTTCCTTGAATAATAACATTGATGAATCAAAATTTGTACAAGAGAAATTAGGTATGAATGATGTAAAGTTTCTAGAAAATGGCCATGAATGAAGAAATGATGTCACTAAAAAAATGATACATGGAGCCTAGTACCATTTCCTGAATAACACAAATTCGTTGGATGTAAATGGGTGTTTAGAAAGAAGATTGGGTCAAATGAAAGTATTGCAAAATATAAAGCATGAGTGATTGTAAAAGGATACTCCTAAGTTGTGGGGTTGATTATAGTGAGATTTTTTCTCTTGTTGTAAATATGACATCCATTAGATTTTTTTATCTAGTGTTGTAACTTATGGCTTAAGGTCAAGAAAATGGATGCAAAAATCATATTCCTTCATATTTATTTGGAGGAGGATATTTATACGACATAGCTAGAGCATTATGTGGTTAAAAATAAAAGTAATTTGGTTTGTAAATGAAAAATCCTTACATGTATTGAAAAAAATTCCTAGGATGTGGTACCAAAAGTTTGATACATGAGTTGAGTTTTGGATTAGAGGATTCTAAATCTAATCAATGTGTTATTTTAAAATTTGATGGTGATAGTTTTCTAGTTATTATTTTATATGTTGATGATATGTTATTTATCGGTGAAGGGAAATACTTTATTTTAGAATTTAAATACCAACTAAATAAATTTTGAAATGAACGATCTTGGTGCAACTAAACACATTATTGAGATAAAAATTGGAAGAGTTATAGAGAAAAAAAGCTATGACTTGGCTACAGTGAGTATGTCAATTCAATTTTATAATGGTTTAACATGCAATATTGTAGACCATTGTGTGTTCTTGTTACAATGGGAATTGAGTTATTTGTAACACATTGCTCTAGACATCCCCTTCAAGTATGGAAGGCATGAATATAGTGCCTTACCAAATTTGTAGTTAGAAGATTAATATATGCTATGGTCAATACTAGACCAAACATTATCCAAGTAGTAGTAGTACTTAGTCAATATATCTCTAATCTTGGAAGAGTTCATTGGGATGTAGTTAAGAGTCTACGTATATTTAGAGTATTCCTTATGTTTTTAGGGTATAAGAGACAAAATTTCCTTGGATATTCATGATTATGTGTATTCAAATTGGGTAGGTGATGTTGATAGTAGAAGACCCACTAATGCATATGTTTTTATTCTATTAAGTGATTCTATAAGTTGGATGAGTAAGTGATACGCTATGGTCATTTTTTCCACTACAGAGATAGATTATGTGGTGGTAACTCATAATTGTAAATAATAGATTTTCATTAATAGATTATGTTTAAACATTAAGTTAAAATAAGGAATAATTAAAATTTATTGTGACAGTCAGTGTGTAATACGCCTAGTAAAGAACTTAAATTTTCATGTTAGAACTAAACATATAGATATTCAATATCACTTTATGAGAGACATGGTCAAGGATGGTAGGTTGAAGATGCAAAATATTTTTTTGATGAATATTATAAATTCATTGACTAAACCCATGAACACAAGAAGTTCAGATGGTGTTTGAAGTGTATGGGCCTCTTGGCCCCTAGGAGTTGATTACATGATAGTATGTGTAACATTCCCATTGTTCTACCCAGTAATTTTACTATGTTTTACCCACAAATGAATAGTTTATTCTACTAACATTACGAGCAATACATTTTTTATTTTCAATTGATTAACTAATGCACATTTGAAACAATCATTCCAAACTTTCCCATTCCATAATCAAAGAATCATTTCATTGATACAAGTAACAATTTTACATTACATAATTCAAGATGACATTTCACATTTACATTTTCCATAGAGATGGAACCATAATTACATACATAGCTTCAATGAGCTTACTTGAAATATAAATGCAAATGGTCTAGAATATCCTTTCACAAATCTTGGCCCCCGATTGCATGAGTAGAAGCATCACTCAAGTACTTTTTCGTTAACCATGGACTTACTAAGGTCCCCCACACATCTACCAAACTTGGTAAGATGGCCCTTCCCTTCGATAAAGAGATTGTTTTGGTAACCTCATAATCCTAGCCTTCTCTAAGCATGTTGTTGTGTCCTACATATCTAGAGCTACCATAATCTAGATACAATAGGTACATGTATGAAAATCCCTTCCTAGTATGTAAACCAAGATCACAACGATTTGATAGTGTAAATAGTGGTTACTTACACTACTTTGGCCAAAGAATTCATCACCCAATACTTCGAGTGAGAGTCATCTATTTCACCCACCTTCATAGCTTGATTTGGTTTTGACCATTCATACTCTATACATAGGTTATCCCCTTTAGCATGGATTTATTCTAAACCCAAGAATAACCAAACTAATAGCCCATGTTTAAATGCCATTGATACTTAAGTAACTCAAAGCAACTCTATCTCATGCTACATACATATAGTATTGACAAACTATGTTTAGTATTGAAAATCTACATAAAGTATAAATAGAACACATTCATGCAAGCATATCCAAGCATCATAACACACATTCAAAACCATTCCTTTCCAAACATGGCAAACATGATTAAATAAATTTTCCAATAAATAAAAAAGGAATAAAAATAAACATACTTGTATAAAAGCTTCAACTGATAATCCTTCCTTCCTAGCTTAATTCCTCAAGCTCACTTTCTACTTCCTCTAAGATCAACTCAATTCCCACTTCTAGCCTCTTACCAAATCTCTCAACAAATACTAATGCAAAATAACAAAGCAACTCACTAAATCTTAAGCCTCAACTCACTTGCACAAAAAATACAGTAGAATAACAATAGAGGAATCATAATGAAAAGTATAAAAAATGGTAGACAAAGTGCCTCTATATATACTAAAATTTGAGCAACCAAAGGCTACAAACAAGCTAATAATTCTGCCACCTTTCTACTCCCACGCAACGACTCAACTAATTAATTCACAGATTTGCAACAATGATAGTCCTCACATTTCCAATAGTTGAGTCGACTTGTTTTATGAAACAACATGACTCTTTTACTGAGTCGAGGGAAAAAAAATCCTTTCAGTAGGTTTCCTACTTGGTTTTCAAGTTGAATACCCTCTTATATTGTTACCAACTTTACATCGATTGGGTTTATGCATATCTAATGGTTTAATACTTCTTATTTGCTTCCAAATTCTATAAGTTTGGCCCCACATATTCATGTTTTAGCATCCCAAATAATAGCATTCTAAGACTTATTCCAGTCATTTGAAATCTGCATTCATACTATTTTCAATGTATAAACTTTATGCCTATTATCATGCGTGGGTTTATAAGCCTTTTTTGACTTATTCAAACTTTTTCTTATGTGCAGTTTAAACTCTTAGCCATAATATTTACATATTAGGTAGTGCTTTAATGCACATAACACTATTTAGAGTGTTTGAAACATATAAACCTTTGCGCTATAATAATGCACGTTCTATATATAATATAGCAATGCTTATTTCATGTGATATTCTTTTATTCAAAGCATTTTATATAAACCAACAATAAAATATGTTTATTATATATATATATATATATATGATTAATATATATTACACTCATAATACGTGTATATATATATATATAAATATATCCATAAGATTTACCAATTAAATAAATATATAAACATATATATATTAAAATAATCATATATATATATATACACTTATATACATATATACATATATGTTTTTTCTTGATTAAACACACATTTATATTAATATATACATATATATTGTGTATATATGCATTGCATATATGTATATATGACATTATTTTAATATCCTTACATATTCACATATACATTCTCATTTCCATTGATTGACATATATACACGAAGTGTATATATATGTCACCTTCGTCCAATCGATATTCCCATGCATATGGGTAATTCATCCATAAGCATGTATAGATATGTCTACCTACGTATAGTCATGCACATATTTACTCATATGTATGAGTTTATCGCAGACACATACATATACACATATATATACATTTTATGTATATATCTCATCAATATAAATATGAACACACAAGGAAAGAATTTCACTCGATGTCAAGACTTAATCACATTCCCCAATCAAAACATTCATAGACAAGATGATAACCCAATATAAACCTTCACAACCAAAATTGAAGATCACTTACCATTTACCCAAATTGACTTGACTCAATCTTAGAACAACTTGGGTGTGAGTGTGTGTATGCTCAATTAGGTTCATTAAGGGTTACCCAACCAAGTTCTTCTCCTAAGTGATACTTCCCCTCTCTTCCAGAGGTTTAAACTTGTTCCTGCATTCAACTTAGTACATCATAACAGTAGTTAGACAATAACAATACATTCATATGCATCATATAGTTTAAATTACATAATCATTATAAAACATTAAATTGAATCAAACATTCATTCATCACATTTCCATAAAGATTCATTTAAAAAAAAAATTCATATTTATTACATCATTTTAACCAAACAAGGTAATAGTAAATAGGTAATAACACACGGGGTGTAACATATTCCCTCCCTTGTGAATCATCGGGGATGATGATTTGTAAGTATCGAACATAGACATAACATAAAACATCATTGTTTTCAGGAGTTTTCAAAATTTGGTAAGACTTGTGGAAACTTTTGCTTCATCTCAACATAGTCTTCCCAAGTGGCAAAATCTTTTGCATATTGATCCCACTGGACCTTGCATTGCAAAACCTCTTTGTTACATAAGTGAAGCTTATGTGTTCTGAGCACCTTGAGAGGTTCAATTGTTACCACTCTTGGGTCCTATACCTATAAATAATTCAAATCAATAATATGGTTATCCCTTGGTACATACTTGCTAAAATATGAGAAATGAAAGACATTATGCATCTTGGCAAGAGCTGGCGGTAAGGAAATTCTATACGCAACAAGGTTGACTTCTTCAAGAACCTCAAAAGAACCTATGTAGTGTGGAGCTAGTTTGGATGACTTTCCAAACTTGATAGAACTATTGTGAGGTTTAACTCTCAACAAAACCTTAGCTCCTACTGAGAAATTTCTAGGTACCCATTGGAATCTGCATTACTCTTCTGCCTATCATTAGCTTCTGCCAGCCTTTGCTTAATAATTCCAACTTGCTTCTCCATTTCTGATAACATCTCTGGCCCAAGGCTTATCCTATCCTCTAGCTTACCATAGCTTATAAGAGTTCGACACTTTTTTCCATACAATGCTTCAAATAGAGCCTCTTGATTGCATAATGATAGGAGTGATTTTACAAAAACTCGACCAAAGGTAGGTAACCCTCTCATTTGTATTGATGATCCATGCGATACATCCTTAGTAGATCCTATAACACTTGGTTCACCCTTTTAGTTTTTCCATCCGTTTCTGAATGATATGCAAAACTTATGTTTAGTTGAGTCCCAAGTGAAGAAAAAAAGGTTTACCAAAATCTAGATGTCACATGAGAATCCCTATAAAAAATGATCTTTTCAGGAATCCCATGTAATCTAAATATCTCTTGAATAAAATTTTGTGCTATTACAGGAGCTCCATGAGTCAGATTCAATAGTATAAAGTGAGCCACCTTTGTAAGCTTGCCAACCACTACCAGTATGACATTGTGCTTATTCCTCAACATTGGAAGACCTTGCAAAAAATCCATGCTAATAACTTGCCACTTACTTTTTGGAACTTCATGTGGATACCAAAGAGCTATAGGATGATGATGCTCTACCTTCACTCTTTGGAATTCTAAGCAACTTGCTATAAATCTTGCAACATCCCCTTTTATTCCCTTCTAGAAATATAATAGCTTTACATCAACCAACATTGACTTAGTTACACTAGGATGTCATGAATATGGTGCATTATGAAATTATTTCCATACCATGTGTCCTTAATTCCCCAATGTCAGTTACATAAATCCTTCCCTTAAACCTTAATAATCCATTAGGTTCAAAGTGATATCCTTCATACCTTTGATCTTGTGGATTTTCTGTGAGTGCTTGCTTGACTTGTTCATAAAAATCGTCACCCTTAGATTCTTGCAACACTTGACCTTTGAAGTCGGTTTGGATTGATATCATTGAGGAGATATGTCTCCCATGACTTAGGGAATAAAAAACCCGATTCTTATTTCCCTTGATATAATTGATGTTGAAATCATAATCAAATATCAATTCCAACCATCTCCTTTATTATGCATTTAGATAAGGTTGAGTAAACAAATACTTCATACCATGATATATAATTAGTCTTTAGTTTAAATTATTTCCCCAATAGATAATGTCTCCACATCTGTAATGCATAGATAACAACTGCTAACTCCAAATCATGGGAAGCATAATTTTTCTCATAAGGCTTCAAATTTCTTGATTCATAGGCTATGACTCACCCTTCTTGCCTCAATACTCCACCCAAACCTTCTTTTGAAGCATTAGTAGTAACTTTAAAGTTACCATCTAGATTTGGTACCTTCAATATCAGTGCGGTGGTCAACTTCTCCTTGAGTTGGTCAAATGTTGCTTGACATTTCTTAGACCACTCAAACTTCTTCCCCTTCCTTTGCAATGAAGTGATGGGAAAAACTATTCTTGAAAATTTTGCAATGAAATTTCGGTAATACCCAGCTAGACCCATAAAAATTCTAACTTTCAACATATTCTTAGGTACTAGCCACTCAAGCACTACTTTTATCTTCATTGGATCAACTACAATGCCATTAAGCAAAATCACATGACCCAAATATTGTACTTCCTTCTAGAAGAATGTACACTTTGAGAGTTTCCCGTACAACTTATGCTCTCTCAAACAATCTCTAGATGCTTGAGATGTTCCTCTTCATTCTTGGAGTAGATTAAAATATCATCCAAGAAGACCAACACAAACCTATCCAAGCAGTCCCTAAATACATTATTCATTAGGTTCATGAATGTTGTAGGTGCATTCATGAGTCCAAAAGGTAGGAATGTGAACTCATAATGACCGTACCTAGTCCTAAAAGATGTTTTGAAAATATCTTTGTCCTTGATTCTTAGTTGATGATAGCCTAAACATAAATCAATCTTCAAAAACAATGTTGCTCCTCGCATCTGATCAAAGAGATCATTGATACGTGGCAACAAATACTTATTCTTTACCATTGCCTTGTTAAGTAAATGATAATCAATGCACAAACATAGTGTTCCATCTTTCTTCTTCACGAAGATTATTGGTGCTCCCCATGGTGAAACATTGGGTCTTATCAGTCCCTTGGAAAACAAATTTTCTAATTGTGCTTTTAACTCCATTAATTCTATTGTGGTCATCCTATAGGGTACTTTCGATATAGGCTCCGACCCTGGAACTATTTTGATGGAGAAAAAAAAATACTCTCTTGGGAGGTAATCCAAGTAATTCATTTGGAAATACATCCATAAATTTCTATAAGATAGGATATTTCTCCATATCCATTTTTCAAGATTCTAGCACCTCACCTTCTTTGACATCTTGGGAGTCTTGAGGTTCGTAATATACTACATCATCTTGGGAAACAAACTCTTTGCATTGTTCAAGTTTTTCCATTTTCACTACGAAGAGTTGACAACCCTGCTTCTTTGCTCTATGCATATGTACGATGGATATCTACTGCAACTTAACTTCTCTAGGTGTTCCTTGTAATGACATTCGATTTCCTAGATCATCTAAGCATTCTATAGTTTTGACATGAAAATATACTTTGGCCCTATGTTTCCATAGCCAATTCATCCCTAAGATGACATCATATGAACCTAAGGGAGCTACATATAAATTCACTTCCATAGAGAAATTCAAAATTTCAACCCTTGCTTCGAATAGACATTGATTCACTTTAGCTCTTATTTGGCTTGCATATTCAACAATCCAAGACTTTTCCATGCAGCCAAATTTCATGGACATTTCACTAGCTATTCTAGGAGAAATGAAATTTTCTATGGCACCAGTATCTAATAAAATTGAAATGGGAGTACCAGACAAAGTACCTGGAACTTCTACTGGATTAATTTGGTACTCTGCTTGTCGATTGTCCATTGTAGCATAAATCCTTTGTTGAAATGCAACTCATTGAGGTGGAAGAGGGTTCCCATGTGGTTGTGACCTTGATGGTTTGTTGGGACACTGGTTTTCAAAGTGATCTCCACCACATGTTCTAACATGCTCATTGTTCTTCACAAGGAAATTTTCATTGTTTTAACCACAAGTGAAATAATTCACAATGCTATCACATAGAAATAAATTTTTTCTCTTTAAATGAAATATATCATGCACGTTTGAAATAAACACCATTCCAAACTTCCATTGCATTACATTGTGATATAACAATAATTCATCTTTTTTATTCCATTCAACAAAATGTTACATTCTTTCCAAAGAATTTTTTTTGTAACAAGTACAAAATACATTTTCCATATTTTCATAGAAATAGATACAAGATACATACCTAGCTCATCTAAGCTCCATTGGTATTAGAAATAAAAATGATATAGGAAATCTCCTTTCAAATCTTGGCTCGCCGAATGAGAGGAGAAGCATCACTCAAACACTTTTCCATCATCCTCAGACTTATTGCAGTCCCTTACACATCTACCACTTATGGTAAGATGGCCCTACCCTTCGATGAAGAGTTTGGTCAGTAAAACTCAAAATATTAGCCAATCTTGAGTTGGTGTTGTGTCCTACATAACTATAACTTTACCATACAACTTATCTATATTCTACATGTATGACAATCTCAGACTAGCATGCTTAAAGGTAACATAATGAACTGATAGTGTAACCAGTAGTGAATTACACCACATTGGCCAAAGTATTCATCACCCAGTACCTCGAGTGGATGTCACATGTTCACCCACCATTCTAGCTTGATTTATTAATACCATTCATATTCTATGCATAGGCAATTCCCTCCATTGGATAATTTAACCCCAAGGACAACCTATATACACTAAGTTCACTATGACTCATCTAATAGGTAAAGCGTGTGTTTCCATAACCTACCAATTCAAATCTAGATTTAGCTATATAGAATCCACTCTATTGAAGTACTTATTACAATATATAAGCTATTGCCTTCATTGGGTTGTCCTAACCCTGGGATTAACCTATGAACTCCTCATGGTTCTAACTTATGAAATCTTCGTAACAAATAACTTCAAAGTTTAAAGCATAGCTACATAAGCTTCATTTTATCATAGAATAAATAATCATCATTCAATGACTCATCTGAAATATATCACATCAATAAATGATTCAAAAGTATATCCTTGCCAATAAATGACCTTAGTTCAAAGGTATGTCCTCAATAATAAATGGTCTCAATCAAAGAAAAATCGTATCAATAAAAGGCTATTCAAAAAGTAGATTCGTGTCAATAATATGACTTCATGTCAAGAGTACAAAATAACCAACTTGGTAGTGTAATCCCACCTGTGGCTCCAATCAAATAGTATTCCACAAATTCAAGTGATCAACTTAATCACATAGGTTAATCTCATTCTTAGTTTACCCTAATTCTAGGATAATATTAACAATCAATGATCAGAACGATCATGAAGGTTAATCTCAACCTATGTGCTTTAAACAAGGATCAAATAATCAACCCATTCAAGTAGGTTATTCTTAACTTAGAGTCTCAATCAATATTCAAGTAAAGCAACAATCAAATGATCAATCTAGAATAGACTGACTACATGGTTCACATGATGTCACATCCTATCAATGGCAACACATCTTTCATACCATTACTATTGTTGTGTTGCTAGCCTTATTATTCCCAAGGTTTTCCTAGCATTATAAGCTATCAAATTCACGTTATCCTTCCCAAAGATATTGATGTAATCTATATTCCACATTTCTTTCTACATACGTATAGTATATACTAATTATATAAAGTCCATATAGAAACAAATCATATATAATCCCATATAGGGTATATAAAAGCTTTAACCTATTAGATAGGTTCTACCCAGAGCAAGTAATATCTAAGATCATTCAAAGATAATCAAACATCACAAGTTATTCATACTATTTCTTTCTAGTTCATAGTATTCAAATCTATTTAACCTTTCTGATATAAAAGACATAGGTATAGAAACCAACATGCCTATTTATGCAAAAATCCAATTGGATAAATTGGGTTCCTAGCATAGCCCTCTTCCATAATTAGATTGCAACTTAAGAAACTTCCACTATTCCTCTCCAAAAAGCTCTTCCCTACCTTCTCACATAATCTCTCACTAAAAATCTCTCACAAAACTCAGAAGAACATAGCAACTCTTAGAAAATAACAACAGAATGTAGATATGCGTCCCTTTGAGGTAAAGTCATGCCTTTATTTATACACAAAAACCAACATCTACAAGCTATAAGCAAGGTAACATAATCAACACTTCTTAGTTCAATTGATTTGACTCAACATGGTAAATAAAAGGTGGTAGATTCAAACTTAAAACTCAACAAAATAACACAAGGTGCTTTATCTATGGACAACAAGAATACAATTTAGATATGTAAGGTAAATTATCATATAGGTCAACTCTTTATATGCTAGCTTCTATTTGACTAATTCCTCCATAGAATTTGGCTTCCATCGTTGGATAGAGTTCTCAAATTAGACGTCTAAAGGAATGCAATCATTCATACTTTGGCACCACATAAACTTCATACATGCTCTTTGGTGTTTCAGATAAAAGACCAAGTAAAAGCTTGTTAATGCATTTCATATTACCTTCAACACATTTGACTTTGTCTTGCAAATCATTTCTACACGTTCTTCCTAGTGTTGAATGTATTTTACTTTATATGTTAATACTTCATGAAATTCCTATTGACTTGTGCATAGCCTAAGTTCAATTGCTCATTATTTTAAATACTTTTATCATTGTTTATATTCATGTGTTGCTCTTCAAATATATTTGAACAACGCCTCATGTTTAACTCAGCTCTTTATATTTCAAGAGGTTGTGCCTTCAACTCTTTCTTCATGCACTATGGGTATAAAGATCCTCTTTTACATGCTATCCAAACTCATTGTATAGCATGTTAAAATGAGTAAGGAATGGCTCATTAAGCCTGTACTCTCATTAGCGCTATATTTACTTATAAATACACCAAATTAATTTCATATATATATATTAACATATCTACTATTAATAAATTTATGTGTATAACATCCATCATTATATTACATATATATATTAATATATATAGATTGGCTTACCTATTTGTTATTGCCAATTGAATATATATTATCAAATATAGATACATATATATACATATTTATTATATATGTTTACATGTATGGACTCATTACTGATACATACATATATATATTATATATATATATATATTCATACCTTATTTATTATTTATTATTTATCTCGAATACCTAAATATTTTCATTGATACACATTCACACACACACATATAATATGTATATATACATTTTCAATGACTGATATATATATATATATATATATATATATATATATATATATATATATATATTGAATGTATATATACATACATATATGTGTGCTATATGTCCACTTGATTTCCCTATACAAACTATGTACTTGTGCATTGGTTATTGTTTATACTTACACACATGTATATATATATATATAATCATCAATTAGAAAATAAAAAAGAAGAACTCACATATATCAAAGAGACTCAATCACATAATTCAATCCACAACCTATCTCAATCAAGGATGACTACTCAATTATTCCAATAAGTCAAGACTATGACCAAAGGCACTTACCGGATTCATGGACTAACCTGACTCAAGTAGGCCAAATTGGAATGTGAGTGTGTGTAATAGCTCAATATTGGCTTATTAAGGGTTACTAGATCAAATCCTTCTCCTGAATGATACTTCCCCTCCCTTTTGGAGGTGTGAACTTGTACTTGCATCCAACTTAATACATTGCATAGGTAGCTATACATTCACATGAAATCCACTTGCATCATAAAACATTAATGTATATAGATTGCAATACAAATTCTTGTACTTCATCAATAAAACATAATTACTCCTTAAAAGCACTAACATCTTAATACCTTTTTTCAGTAGTTCATTCATTTATCAAACATATAAAAATCATGATTTACATTCATCATCCTATTTACGCATGAAGATAAAAGTAACTTGGTAGCAAAGAGACGAGATGTAACACATGTAAAATATCCTCTCATTGGTCCCCTCTTTTTTGTAGGCCTTCCAGAATTACTATCATTTCCACCAACATTGTTGTTGAACTTGTTGTTGCTTCCCCTACGATCCCTTCTTGGTTCATTCCAATTATTTTGGGGTCCCTTGTCCCCTTGCTTCTGAATTTTTTTCCCTTCACTAGGCTTCTTCAAAACTTGATTGGCTTGTGACCAATTGAAATTCTTTCGGTTTTTTTTCTGGTAGTTTGAGATAGACTTAAGCTTTTGTTCCTACTTACTGGATTTTTCATACACCAAGTCCATGGTAGGAAGATTGTGCACATCTATCTCACCACCTATTTGAGCATTGAGACCCATGATAAACTTATACAAAATCGCTCGTCTTTTTGGTACATGGGTATGTACCTCAAGAGGTGAGTGAAATTTTCCCAATATTCATTAACCAAGGAATCACCTTGCCCCAAGTTCTAGAAATGAGTGAGCTTTTGTTCATAGAAGAGTTGAGGTAACCACTATTTCTGAAAAATCTCCACAAACTCACTCCATATAAGTCTTAAGGAATTGAGCCCAAGCACCATCTTCTTATTCATCCACCAGTTAGATGCTTCATCAACCAATCAAAATGCTCCCCATACGACTTTAGTGACCTCAGAGTAATTCCCAATTTCAAAATACTTCTCCATCTCGTAAGTCATGCCTCAACCGCATCCCCAGTAGTACTACCTTCAAATTTTGGAGGCATGATATTTTTCATGTCATGAGATAGCTCACTTGCTAGTCATTTTCTTTTGGTTCTCTCAGACCTAGATTGTGACTCATCATCCTCATGCTCACTAGATTGAGTACATTCATGGGAATTTTCCACTTCTTCTTTGTTGTTGGGAACTTTTTCTTCATTATTTGAAACTTCTTGTTCCTCCCTTTCCTTTCCCCTTGCCTCCTTCTTGAGGTTTCCTATTCTTGCTCTTGTTTCATCCATGATAGTTAGAATGTGATTCAACTTAGCTTCAACATTCTTAGTACATTGACCTACTTCATGACTTCCCCCAAAGTTAGTTCTTGTTTTAAAACCATTTTTCCCAAGAATAATTACACCTGGAGGTTTCATTTTAATTATATTTAAGAAATTTTACTTAACGTTAATTTTTTTAAAAAAAAACAAGCATTCACATAAGATATTCCAAAAAAGATCTTATACACAAGTTTTTCCCAAACATATTTTCATTAAGATTGAAAAGGATTTCAACATCCTTAAGTTTTACATGGAATGACTATTCAAATAGTCTAAGGGAGAGTATCCCTTAGATTCACTCTCTGACACATAACTAAGTGGGATATACCCCTCATATTTTTGTTCATATACATCATCGAAAGGAAAATAACCCTCTGGTCCCTATCCTAAAATATATAGTTTTGGGGTACATATCCCTTTGATTCACCACTTGAGGCTATTACAATAACTTCCATAAAAGGAAGGGCACGAGGATCCCTAAATATCATGACTGGAATAACACTACATTCCAAGGGCATATCTCTGGAAAGTTGTAAAGAGTCTGACTTGGCCAGATAGATAAGACCTATACAAAGTTGAAAACCTCACACATCCTTCTCCTCTGTTGACTAATTCATGAAAGGGAATGACTGAATGTCTTAGTGTCACTTAGTCAAATGGCGTTGTCATAATTGGTTACCTCTATGGTTTGAACAATGGCCTCCCTTTCCTTCTTGGCCTGTAGGTAGTGCTCAATTTCAATTACTAACTTCCTTGCAGTCATCTTGAGATGCACCATCTTGGCACAAGAATTTCCAAACAATAGACTCATATAATGTTGGATTAGAGACATAGTGAGCATGTATAGGTTCCAAAGTTGAACCTAGTAGCTCTGATACCACGTGTAACATGCCCATTGTTCGATCCAACAATTTAACTATGTTTTACCCACAAGTGAACATTTTATGCTACTAACATTATGAGAAATACAATTTTTCTTTTCAATTGAATAACTAATGCACATTTGAAACAAGCATTCCAAAATTTCCTGTTGCATAATCAAAGAATCATTTCATTAATACAAGTAACAATTTCACATTACATAATTCAAGATGACATTTCACATTTACACGTTCCATAGAGATGGATATATGATTACATACATAGCTTCAAGGAGCTTACTTGAAATAGAAATACAAATGGTCCAAAATATCCTTCTACAAATCTTGGCTACCAATTGCATGAGGAGAAGCATCACTCAAGCACTTTTTCGCCAACCATGGAATTATTGTGGTCCCCGTACATCTATAAAACTTGGTAAGATGGTCCTTCCCTTCAACGAAAGGATTGGTTTGGTAACTTCATAATCCTAGCCTTCTTCGAGCATGGTGTTGTGTCCTACATATCTAGAGCTACCATATTGTGGCTACAACCTACATGTATGACAATCCCTGCCTAGTATGTAAACCCTGATCATAAAGAACTGACAATGTAAACAATGGCTACTTACACTACTTTGGCCAAAGAATTCGTCACCCAATACTTCGAGTGAGATTCATCTATTTCACCCACCTTCCTAGCTCAATTTGGTTTTGACCTTTCATACTCTATACATAGGTTATCCCCTTTCCCATGGGTATATTCTAACCCCAGGAATAACCAAACTAATAACCCATGTTTAAGTGACATTGCTACTTAAGTAACTCAAATCAACTCTATCTCATGCTACATACATATAGCATTGACAAACTACATTTAGTATTGACAATCTATATAACGTATAAACATAACACATTCATATAAATTCCAATATAGGACATATATCTATATAAGTATAAACTAAATTGAAAGGTTTTGCAAATACAAGAATCAACCAAGAAACATGCAAGAATATCCAAGCATCATAACATACATTCAAAAAAATTCCTTTCTAAACATGACAAACATTATTAAATAACCTTTCCAACATAAATAATAAAGGAATAGAAATCAACATGCTTTTATAAAAGCTTCAACTGATAATCCTTCCTTCCTAGCTTAATTCCTCAAGCTTTCTTGCTACTTCCTCTAAGATCAACCCAATTCCCACTTCTAGCCTTTTACCAAATCTCTCAACAAATACTGATGCAAAACAATAAAGCAACTCACTTTCACATAAAATACAACAAAATAACAATAGAGTAATCAGAATAAAAAGTGCAACAAATGGTAGAGAGAGCACCTCTATATATACTAAACTTTGAGCAACCAAAGGCTACAAACAAGCTAATAATTTTGCCACCTTTCTACTCCCATGCAACAACTCAACTAATTAACTCACAAATTTGCAACAATGACAGTCCTCACATTTCCAATGGCTTAGTCGACTTGTTTCATGAGACAACAAGAATCTTTTATTGAGTCAAGGGACAACAATATATTTCAACAAGTTTCCTACTTGGTTTGCAAGTTGACTACCCTCTTATATTGCTGCCAATTTACATTGACTTGGTTTATGCATATCTAATGGCTTAAGAATTCTTATTTGCTTCCACATTCTATAGGTTTGGTGCCACATATTCATGTTTTAGCACCCCTAATAATAGTGCAGTCTAAGACTTATTCCAATCATTTAAAATCTGCATTCAGACTCTTTCCAACATATAAAATTTATGCTTATTATCATGCACGGGTTTATAATCCTTTGTTGATTTATTCAAACTTTGTCTTATGCGTAGTTTAAACTCTTAGCCAAAAAATTTACATATTAGGCAGTGCTTTAATGCACTTAACATTATTTAGAGTGTTTGAAACATATAAACCTTTGTGCTATAATAATGCGCGTTCTATATGTAGACACCAAAAAAGTCATGATTAATACTGGATATTTGATTCTGATTAACTAACACCGTTTCTTCTGAAATCACTTCAAATTCATCAATTAATTGAATAATCAACATTATTTAATTTATTGGATTAATTCACCCTTCTTCTAACTAATTATTCATCTTATTTAATTAAATCAAATCATTTAATTAAATCCTCTCTTAATCCTCTCATTTGATTAAAAATCAATCAAATCAAATGTCACATCTCCTAATCCTCTCCAATTAATTAATCCTAAATCAAATTTTTAATCATCATTGTCGAATCCTCTAGCTTTTAACTCCTCAAGATTTAAATCAACCATGGTCAACTAACCAGGTTGCATATAAAATCAATTTCTTCTAATGATCTAATTGCCTCAATTATCCTCACAAAGGCATATTCTGAGGAATATTCCTCTCAACAACCTCTCATTCAATTTCCCTCCAAAGTTTTTCAAAAACCTTTCACATCTGCAATAACTTCTCTTACAACCTTTCAAATCCTCTTACATCCTCTCAAATATCATTCAATTCCTCGTACACCATTTTCAAATTCTCAACCAACAACATTTACTTTTCTTCCATCCTCTTCCACTCACACATTTCCCCAAATGTGCTCCAACTTCCTCCAATAGAATTGTGACACTTGGCACATTCTCATTGGCTCTCGATTTATCCCACATTCACTAAATTCCTCCATTCTTCAACCCTTGGATTCTATAAATAGAGGCATCCTTTTTATAATATGGATCCACCACTTAGAGCATTATCATTATAGGCATTTCACTCCATAGCTTTTCATCATTTTCAAGCAATTTAGCTAGATTATAGTCAATTTTACACTTAGATCATCTTCAATCATCAAGCTTATCAAAGGGATTGGGAAAGGGCTTATTTCCACATCAAAGGAGCATCACTCCCCTATGGGATGGAGGTTTAGCTAGTTCAATTTAGATTACATTAATCTTTGATTAGTTTCTTGTTATTTTCATGTTTTCTCTTGAATTTGGCTAAATAATTTCACAGGGAACATTAGATTTTCTTTTCTAACATGTTTGAATTTTGTTTGATGATCTCTTGTTAGCTTGTGCAGGTTTGGTGCTCACATTTTGGCTAAATTAAACTAGCTAAACCTCCATCCCATAAGGGGAGTGGTGCTCCTTTGATGTGGAAAGAAGCCCTTTCCCAATCCCTTTGATAAACTTGATGATTTGTGGATGATCCAAGTATAAGAAATGACTATAATCTAGCTAAATTGCTTGAAAATGATGAAAATCTATGGACTCAAATGACTATAATGGAAATGCATGAAGTTGTAGATCCATATACTGAAAATGATGCCTCTATTTATAGAAGCCAAGGGTTGAAGAATGGAAGAAATTGGTGAATGTGGGATAAAATGGGAGCCAATGAGAATGTGCCAAGAGTCACAATTCTATTGGAGAAAGTTGGAGCAAATTTTGGGAAATGTGTGAATTTAGAAAGATGGAGAGAAGTAAATTGATGGTAGAGAATTTGAAATTGGTGTAAGAGGAATTGAATGAGATTTGAGAGGATGCAAGAGGATTTGAAAGGTTGTAAGAGAATTTATTGCAGATGTGAAAGGTTTTTGAAAATATTTGGAAGGAAATTGAACGAGAGGTTGTTGAGAGGAATATTCCTTAGAATATGCCTTTGTGAAGATAATTGAGGAAATTAATAATTAGAAGAATCTGATTTTATGTGCAACATGGTTAGTTGACCATGGTTGATTTAACTCTTGAGGAGTTAAAAGCTGGAGGAATTGATAATGATGATTAGAAAGCTGATTTAGGATTAATTAATCTAGAATTAATTAATTGGAGTGAATTAGGAGATGTGACATTTGATTTGATTGATTTTTAATCAAATGAGAGGATTAAGAGAGGATTTAATTAAATGATTTGATTTAATTAAATAAGATGAATAATTAGTTAGAAGAAGGGTGAATCAATAAATTATTAAATAATGTTGATTATTCAATTAATTGATGAATTGATGATTTAGGTAGAAACGATTAATCAAAATAGAATCAAATATCCAGTATTAATCAGTTTCTTGGTTTCCTCTTTGAAGTGAAGTACTGGCATCGGTTCAAAGAATAACACTGCCATATGATCAAAATTTAAAAATTTCTAATTTTTTCAGATGGCTTATTGCTAGCATGAAATTATGTAGTGTCCCTCAGCTTAGACATACTATTTAGTTAATTATGCTGATTAGACTTTAGATTGCTTTGATATTACGTTGTTTTATTTCTAAGGTGATTCTGGATACTATGTTATTTTGATTTTGCGGATGATACATTGACATCCTAGTTATTTGGTTATGTTGGTTTGATGATACCATGATAGATTCATTCGAGATATGGCTTAGTGGTTATGATTATTGTTTATGTTATCATGTTGATATGATTGTATATTATTGATCTTGTTCGTTTGTGTCGGTGAAGAAGACAGTGTGGTATTACTCATTCGTGAGTATCCTACCACGCAGCAATTCTTATTCACGGTGTGTTTTCTAAACTTGAGTTTATATCTATACATGTTTTAACCTTGATGCTTTCCTGCAGATACAGGTACCGGGTAATAGCTCCACCTGCAAGTCAGGTCTGAGTGTACCCCGATCCAATCTTATTATGTTGACCGAAGATTTTGATAGGTCTGTGTTCAACCATCATTCTTTGTGAATGAGTATCTTTGTTTTTCCTATGTTGCCGTTGTTGTCTTCATTTTATCGCCGTCGTCGTCATCAACGTCATCGTATTCGTCTTTATCGTTCTTATTGGTTGTGTTTCATCATGTTCATTCGTACCGTCTTGGTTGTGAATTTTGTATGTAAATTTAGTGTTTAATTGTTTGACCATGTATACAATTATTTAATAAGTTTCATTTTTTTTAATTGGTAATGCTATTCTTTTGTAAATATTAAATTATTTCTATGAGTTAAATAGGTATATATCTATTTATTATTGTGTATTAAAAGAGAAATTTGATCAAATATGCAATCTATCTTATGCGAGTTAGTTCGCGAAATTGCATATAAAAAAAAAAGGGAATTGGTGTAGACGGGCATTTAATTATGTATTTGTTTAAAATAATGAATTGAAGGATATATGTAATGAGGAGATTACTTCTATTTAGAAAAACTTAGGTTGTAAATTTTAATTACACATAATTTTGTGAATATGTGAAGTCCGTAGTGATTGTGAAAACAAGTTTGTTTTTGAAAATAAAAGAAGAAGAAGAAGAAGAAATTAGTGCACTGATGTCATGCTAGATATTATGCATAGGAGGTTACAGCGCAGCCTGCCTGGTGATAACAGTATTTCTTTTGTATTATATTCGTTTTGAATAACAGGAAATAATATGTATAGTTTATAAATACATTTGTTATTATATTATAACCTCCTTACTTAGGATTATGCACAGCTATCTTAAACTAAACTTGTTGGAATTGTATTTGATTATTGTTCGGTGATTCATTTTTGGCCAAAGCTTATTATTTCCCTATAGGAATTACATTTACCTCTTTACCCGTACGGCTGTAGATAAGATCTATTTCCTGTTTGGTGCCTGTAATTGTGGAAACAGTTTTATTTGAGAAGAAGTTTTCTTCAAGTGATAAATTGCTAACTAAAAGATAATTAAAAAGGGCGGATCTGGAGTAAATGTGAGGTGCAACTGGTCGAACATATTAGGAAAAAAAAACTGATTGCATTTGGAAGGTACGGGAATTGGTGATCTGAGGGTTCTAGAAACTTCTGTAGGAAGTCGGCACTGGAAATTTTTGTAGTAGGTCGGCAGGCTAAGGGGAAATTAGGGGCTTTTTACAGAGATCGTGGGTTTTGGGATACAAAAAGCTATTTCTGGATTTCAACTTCAACAATGTTTCAGCCCAATTTTCAAAGTTTACCAGGTTTTCTTCTGTAATTTCTAATTCAAGTGCTAAACTCTTCCTTTGAAATTGGTGTTGAATTAATTGTTCAATTAAGAAAATCATTTTGTTGAACCTGCACAAACAAAAAAGATACAAAATTAGAGGAGTATTTGAGACTTAAAATAGGAAAGAATTAAAAAAAAAGAGTCTGTAATATTGCCATGAAGACTATTGATTTTTGCGCCTTCTCTCACTCAGCGTCTGATATACCTTCATACAAGTATTTAAACATGCTAAGTCTGTGAAATAAGGTGTATTCTTCTTTGTTTCAGGAGTTCCTTTAACTATTTGAAAAGTGCATTTTCTTTTCTTAAGCATAACTATTCTCTTTAAAGATTTGTTCTTTCTGGTTAAGGCGTTGCCCTTTTTGAATTTGGAAGCTTAGATTTATGAACTTCTTCAGCTGTAAAATTTTACCTTTTAATATCTTTCTAAGCTGTACATAGCCGCACTTTACCTCAACTTGAATTGGGTTTAAATATTTAAAATATTATATGTATACATGATCTGAATCTGTGTAACAATAAAAAAATTCACCTTATGCATAATATAAACTCCTAATTTCAAATATGTGCCAATATTTGTTACTAATATTTACCAGTCGTTGGGAATTCTTGTGTTGGCTATAGTTGTTAGTAATAACCTTCTTCCTGTAGGCGAGTATCTAATTTGAAGACTTATATCATTGAATTTTAATATGATCTATTCTTTATAACTGTGCGTAGTCTCCTTTTAATCTCTGTACTTTGATTATTGATTGCTGGATGTAAGACTTAGAGGGATAAAAACGCCATTATAGAGTTAGCTATTAAATTCGCAGTAAACACATAATCATTTGGTATAAAAGACGTCTTAAGGAGATCCCTGAGATTTCCATGAAATCTGTATATCTTGAATGGTGTGGATCTTCTTGTTTGAGTAAAAAGATCTTTGATTATACTATCTACCGTTTGAAATTCACTATTCTTGGTACTTTTGTATTCATTCTTGCATAGTAAGCCTTATGGCTTGATAATAAATATCCCATCCCATCTTTTTGATTTTGATTAATTGTATTTATTTATAAACCACCTAGATTGATGTCTTCATCACTCTATTCCTGAAGATCACTGTCTTTAGGTATGTTTTAACTTGTTAAGACTGTTATGTGCGCAACCTCCATGGTATAGTGGTATTACCACAGTATTATATTCATTAAGTTTGAAGAGGGAACAATATATATATCATTAACAATTCTATTCGCCTGAATTTACTCCCTTGTAGGTTTTAGAATACAAGAAGGATTAGCCACGAATTCTGTGTGACAGTGGCAAAATACTTATATATTGAAAACTCTTCATTAAACTTTTCTTTTTCCATAAGATTTCTCCGGTGGATGTGCGCCTGTAGATTGCCTGATCTGATTCTTTTAACTGATATTGTAGTTAAATTTTGTGTTTAGTAGTCTTTAAAATTGAAACCGATTCATGCGGTGAATGCATGGTGCTTAATAAATTTCTTTTCCATCATGCGTCCAAATTCGAATTGTCCATATCTGTGCATTCTTCATAACCTGCATGCGTTTTTCTATCTTTACTTTCATTTCTTGATTTGAGACTTAAACCTTTTCATTTGTTTTGTCTTATGTCCACTTTAGTTTCAAATATGAGTTTTTGATTATAAGTAAAGCTATGGCGTTACTTTCACTTTTTATGGATACGATATTTGTTTGAAACTGTCACTCTTTACTTCAGTATAAATTCATCTTTGCATGAAGTAATAGTAGAGTAATTTTGTTATTAAAATTATGTTAACACAATCATCAATTGAAATATATGTATAGTGTATAAATGGGTTAAATGTAAATTTGTGATTGAGAAATTTATTAGAAAGATATAATTTTAGATTTATTATTTGTAATGTGAATTCAACTAGTATAAAATAGAGTTAAACAAAAGTCTTTTGCTCGCTTAATATATATATATATATATATATATAGTGAAATGTATTGCCTTTAAGTGTTTGACTTATAAATGTATAGGATTTATATTATCCTAATCCTATTAAAATAGATGTATTTTCTTTGAATTGTCAACAATTAATAATATCAATAAATTGTTTATTATGAACGTATAATCCATGATGATTGGAGTATTGTATTCGTTGAATAAGTATAAATAAAGTTATTGAGTTTTTATTTCATTTCTTTAAAGGCTAGGGAAGTGAAAATGGTATTGTTAAGTGTATAACATGTTAATCATATTGCTCAATTACAAATATTTTTACTTGGGGATGTAACTTTGCATAATTAGTCGTTGTCTATAGAAGCATAATAGAGATTTATGGTCGGTCTCTAGTGGAGAACATAAATACTGTGATTTTGATCTTTGTACTTGAAAACAACCCCTAGAATTTTATGTTGAGTCATGCTACATAGAGAGAGTGGCTTGCGGTAGGGGCCGAAATCCGGAAGTGATTGTCTGGGTAACCTATCGTAGGTGTGTAATTCAGTGAAAACCTAACTAATGAATTAGGGGTTGGGTAGATCTAAACACTAAATTAGATAAATGTTGCCTCACCTACTTTCTTAAACGCTCATTTAGGTTGAGAAAAGGTGGAGAAGGTCTGGAATGGCAAGTTGCCATCTTGTGCTCTCGAAAGATGTAACGACTCCACATTAGTCTGCATAGGGGCCGTGAATCGGTAGAGACTACTAGGGTAACTCTTGGAGAGAGGGCCGATAGTCTAGGAAGGTTCACCAGGGTAACCTATTCCGATGGTGTGATGACACTCTTAGTCTATACCATGATGGTGTTTTCTTGTGTTCAGTTTTCTATTTTGATGAGATTCGATACTTGAATTGTATTTGTTTGAATTTGTAATCGTAATGTCGTTATGTGAATTTGTAAACCCCGTAAATGTAATGTTCTGTCTACTTTGTTTGTGGACCTGTCAAATATCTCCTAGCACGAAGGGAGTGGACCTTTGAGTTTCACGTGGTCGGGAGGAAACCGTGCTCTATCTTCCTTATATTTTCTTGCAGATGATCCTATGTTTGCAGTAGGTTCCAGTTACCTCTTGGATCGTGACTGTGGATATGAAGCATGTTCGAGGATATGGACATCAGTTGTGTGGTGATCACTTTCTTCTTTGTAAACTCACCTCTTGTATAAGAGTGTACTCATTGTACCATCTTATTGTTGTATTGAGATTTGTTGAAATCTCTCATTTTGTAATCTGTTCAGTTGGATATTTGATTATAATAAGTTATGTAAACTGGAACATTCATGACATTAGTTTTGTACTTGAACTATGATAATATGTTGAGTTTAATTAATATGTTTATGTAACACTATCTTGGTAACTTTATAGCATTTGTGTAATCAATTAACTTTAAAATTTTTTTTATTCGAATAACTTTACTCATTACACTTTGTTATATCGGTAACCAAGGTGGGGCGTTACATCATCTAGATACTTAGATTGACCCAAATTACAAAGAGATCAAGCAAAAATTGCAAAATTTGGTCGAGCTCATGAAAAAGATTCAATAACGATTCAGGAGTGGAAAACAACCCATAGGATGCAAATTTAGGCTTATGACGATGAAAATAGATCAAAACGGGCCTCATTTAGACAAAAACAGATTAAATTGGTTCAAAAACCCTAAAAAAATTGCATAAAAGGGGTTAGGAGGGTCATTTTCAAATCATTTTCTCACTTGACCTTTAGAGATTTTGGCAATTTTGCTTTGAGGTGCTGATGGAATGGTTGCTCATGTGTTTCCCAGACATCGGATAGATCAGGTTCCTAAGTTCCAGTGACCTCAGGACACAAGACCCTCGGTACGCCTTTCGAAACTTTTCTCATTTTTTATGATTTTGGTGCATTTATTAGGGTCCTTTTAGGTCGACCAAAAGTAGTTCTCTAGGGTGTCACTTTTGTCATGAGCAACATCACTTTTGTAGATGCCAAACCATGTTTGTGTTATAGCGTCATGCGACACTGAATGGTCTTAGGGTCACTGGATGGATGTCGACTCGCCTTTGTGGGATAGCATCGTGTGACCTAAGGAGGAAACAAGGTCACCCCAAAATTCTAACTCACCTTTGTGGTGGAGCACCGCATTTGATTTTAGCGTCACATTTGTAAATGACAGAGCATCGCCTTTGCTTCTTAGGGTTTTTTAATTTTTGAAAAGGCATCCGTTTAGTGAATTTTTGACGTTGTGCACATTTTGGTTGCAAGAGGTCCTACTAGTGCTCCATTCGAAGGAGCACAGGAGCCCGTTCTTGCACAAGGTGAGACATTTGTCGGATCAAGCCTTGTTTTTCCTTGGTGTGATCGGATTTGGCCATATTGCTCAAATTCCTGAGGTGTGGAAACACCTCTCGATGATGACGACGTTGGTTGAGAGATGGCAGAGCAAGACCTCTTCATTCCACCTATCGATCAGCGAGGCCATTGTCACCTTGGAGGACATGTGGTGGATCTTGAGGATCCCTATTCATGGGGAGCACATTATTTATGATGTCGAGGCTGACGATGATGCCATTTTCCAGCTATTTGGCATCGATTCATACGAGGTGCATAGTGGCCAAATAGATCTTCGCCGATATGTGGGGATTTCCCCTGATTTGGCTTTGTTTGTCGGTGTGTTGATCTCAGGAGTCCTTGTTCCTGACCGGTGAGCCAGAGGATGTAGTGTTGGATGGGGGATTGTTTGGTCCCGGATGATGGAGGACATGACTGTCTACGCTTGGGGCCAGTCGTCCTAGCCTCATTGTACCATGATATGCACTAGGTCGTATATAGCAGGGTCCACAACATTGGAGCGGGTGTTACCCTTCTTCACGTGTGGGCCTATGAGCATATTGTCATTTTGAGGCCACAGATAGCAGACGTCTAGACTGATCATGATGATCCTATGGCGTATAGATATGGGGGGGTGACTACCCTCCACTTTACAGGTATTACATGCATCCCGCACTAGAGGTGGGTTTTGGATGAGATGATTTTAGGTGGAGCCTTGGCTCACTTTCCCCGAATGTACAGTGGTATTGGTCATCTTTTTCTCTTTGTCGGTAAATGACGGTATATATGGGGGAGGGCACTATGTGGTTGGTACCTCCTAGATAGGGTTGCTGCAGGTTTAGAGAGTGCAAGATGTACACGATGATGCTCAAAAGAACCATATTTGCTTGCGGGATGGATTGTGGTATAGTCACGCCACCATGAAGTCAAGCCTTTCAAGTCGAGAGAGAGCTTGTGGTTGAAGAGAATAAAAATGTATACCAAATCTGGGCATCGAGAAAGTTTGAACTTAATTGGTTGAGCCCACTTCATCATCACAACAGGCATATAAATCGAACATATAAATGTCCACACTAGAAGATGAGCCTCTTGTGAGGAGCCTATCAATAGCTCCTCTCAAAAAAAATTATACCTAAACTTGCAAGGTATAAATCCAAAAATACAAAAAAATTCAAAAATATAAAAAATCCAAAAAAAATTAGAAAAAGGATTGAAAACAGTAAAGAAAAAAATTGTCCTCTAGTGAAAACCACTTTGGCGACACTTTGGGCAAGTGCCTTGGTGAAAACCTGGAAAACAGGCACCTCGAGTAAACAAGCACTTTCCATCCACCATGATCTTTATGGCTTGTTTTGCATCATTCATCCATCACATTCCATTGATCCCTCTGACACCCATTTGTTCCTGCATCATAGCTTGATCCTGTGTTTGTATCATGATCCTTCCTGGTACTACCTGGGACATTCCTAAGGTTAGTTTGTCCTACATATATCGGAGTAGTCTATCGCATCATGTTGGGGGCATGTCCTTACACTTGCATTTGGATAAGATTCGTGTATATTCTTGAAGTCTTCCTTAAAATAAAAAAATCCAAAAACATTTAGAAAATAAAAAATCCAAAAACATTAAGAAAATAAAAAAATCCAAAAAAAACATTGGAAAAATTAAAAAATCCAAAAACATTCACAAAAAATCAGAAAATCCAAAAAATACTCATAAAAATTCAAAAACCCAAAAACATCCAAAACATCTTGAAAATCCAAAAATAGGTTAGAAAAAGTCAAAAATAGAGTTTTCGTGTAGAACTACGAGTCTCTAAGCTTGAACGTAGGCAAGGCCATCATTGATGTGCCCCTGAGACACATTAGGTCAGTCCTTTAGGAGTCTGTCACAATAAACTAGCAATCCATTTGTTCATTTCTCATCAATAAACGAGTTTGTGTTAGTCAAACTGCGTGGTCTTTGCGTGTATAATGTAGGCAAGGCTAATCTTTGATCAACCCCTAAGGCCCCTAGGATAGGTCTTTAGGTTAGGTTCTTGGTCAAAATCTTTGAAAACATCAAAACATTGGAAATTTTGAAAATCAAAACATTTGTAAAACATCTTGAAAATAACAAAACAACCTCATAATACTTCAAAAATACCAAAAACATTAAAAAAAAAATTCCTAAAATTCATCCATCTTATTTCACGTTCACCCATAATAAACATCCACTCGTAATAAATCATTGTCACCCCTAACCTTTAGTGAAACAATAAAAAACAAGTTTAGCAAATTAAAAGTGAAAACTCAAACATCAAGGTCTCAAGTCTAGGTCAGTAGGTAAACAAGTTGGTAAACTCTCAGTATTAATAGCCCATCATCCAGTTAGTCCCAAAATTATCTGATAACATCATGTCCTAGGATGAATCCTTCCTACAATGGACATTAACATCACACATCACCATAGTTTAGTTTTGGCTAGAGGTATGAAGAACATTAGCTTGTTTGTTTACTTGATCTTTGTCTTGTTGATTTATCTTATTGCACTTATTCCAATGATCTCTCAATGATGTCTAATCAAGAAGATTTAGAGGGAAAGGAATGGGGCATTGATCATTATCTTTTGTCTACTGTGCTTGTTGGATATTCTTGTAATATAACCTTGGTCATGCTTACTTTGTTAGGTTTGTAGGGAGGGTGTTTTGGATGTCTTGTTGATTGCATGGGAAGGTTTTCCTTTCTATGTTTTGGTATGAGATGTTTGAAATATTTGAATTGCATCCTAAATGAGGTTTCACATGCTAGGTGTGAGCAAGGATACTCCTATCTTTTTGTCAAGTCAAAGTCCATCACACTAGGTACAATGCCATCTTGGTTCTTTATACCTTGATGCATCGTATCTATGTGTGTTATCAAAAATAAGGTAAGTGTAGAGAAGGGGGATTCAGTACTCATGAGTTATCTTCATTCAAAGAGCCTCATAGGGTGAACTACCCTAAACTACCTCAAGGAACAACATGAAAGTTCTAGAATCGAAAAGAGAAAGTCACAAAGATTTCCTAGACAAACTAACAAGCTCTCGGCCAAAGGATGGTAGCACAAAATATGAACAATAGCGCGGTGCGCTGGCATCCCAAAGGTGTGTTGGCATCTCATACAGACCAGAGAACGAGTTTATCACAAAAAACAACAGAATGACTACTACTCTGATTGTTAAGAATTTACAGAATGCGAAAAAGAAATAGAATGTAATAGGACCGAAATGAAGTAAAGTAGAAATGATAAAGATAAGGAGAAGAAAGGAAATACTCACAACCACGCAAGTGATGAAGCCTCCAATGTGTGAACATCTTCAAGACCTGTGTTTGTAAGATTGAGAGAAAGTGTTGGGGCTGTATGGGGGTTTGCCTCAATCAAACCCTCGTTTTGGTGTTCCCACCTCCACGGACATCCAAGAAGATAGAGAAAGAGAGGAATGAACAAAGCATGTGGTGAAAGCAAAACCCGCTTAGGAGTAGAAGTGATAAAAGAAATCCCCGCTTGAGGAGGAGAACCTATACCACAAAAGAGGTGATAAAAGAAATCCTTGCTCGAGAAGGAGAACCCGTATCACGAAGTAAATATGCAATAGGTAGGGGATGTGACAAATCCCAAGATGCCCAAAGATGCAAAGCACAATGGAGGTATGCAAGGCTTAGGAAGCCAAGGGGGGAGCAAAGAAAGCTACAGGAGCCAAGAGTGTTGTTGTAATGAGCTTATGAAAGCTTTAGAGTACTATAAAGGGTGGTGGAAGAGGAAGCTAAAAGCTAGAGTGAAGCTAAAAGAAGAAGAGTGGAGCTAGAAGAAGTTAGAAGATGCAAATGGAATGAAAGGACTACTTTTAAGGAGAGAAAAGAAGCTTCTTCAACCGTTACGAGGTGTTCCGAGCTGTTACCACTAGCAAAAGGTGAGGATAAGTGGAAAGAATGCTTGGAGGCAACTGTTTGAGCATTGAAACGTCGTAGGAAACTTGCACGACACATGGACGTCCACTCGATGCGCTAGTGTCTGAACACATCACGCTAAAAAATGATGCAAACGGGAAAAGCCCAAGGTTCAATGCAAATCCGATGTGCAAGGGTAGCAGCTGAAAAGGGTGTTGGAGCATCCTGAGAGGGAAAAGGCTGATGCAAGGGCCAAAGTGAGCCTACACAAGTGATAGGGAGTGGACACTAAAGTGGATGCAAAGATGCATGTGAAATTGCAAGGGGTGCAATTTTACAACTATACATTTTGCCCCCACTTTAGCGGACATATGAGTCTACACTAATATGCATGCTAAAGGAAGTCTACTAAACATAAAAATTCATCATATGCCAAAAAGGATACTGTAGAGGAAGCAGATAACTCTTTGAACCATGAAAGCATGCCCCCAGTCTGAAGACCTTCAAAACAAATACATTAGACAAGAAAAACTTGCACCAGACAACAATGTTAGAACACAAAAACTAAAGGATTTGAGTTAGCAAAGTAAAGAAGACCTTGATGTGGAAGGTTGTCTCAATACTATGCGTTGTCCCCAAATAATACATAGAAGAACTCTAAGATGTTGAATAGAGAAGGAGCATATACATAGGAAGAAGAAGATGCAAATCTTTGATCTGGTATATACAATTGAGAAGAGAAGAGAAGATAATTTAAGAATGTAAGCACTTCACAGGTCCGCAGACCTGCAAGGAAGGTGTCCTCCAAGATCTCACATGAAAGAAACCAAGAAAATAACCTTATAGGCCTGCTGACCTGCAAGGCAGGTGTCCTCCAAGACCTCTCACATGGAGGAAGCTGAGAAAGCACCTTATAGACTCGCAAACCTGCAAGGAAGGTGTCCTTCAAGATCTCTTGCATGAAGGAAACCCAAAAAAGTGCCTTATAGGCCCACAAACCTGCAAGGAAAGTATCCCCCAAGATCTCTGTGGAGGCTAAAGCATCCTGGACCCGCCCAGACCTGGGGAGCCACCCAAGATATCACATGGAGGAAGCTCAAAAGAAGTGCCCTACAGGCCCGTGGACTCGTAGGGAGGTATCCCCCAAGATCTCTCACATGGAGGGAACCAAAGGAAGCAGACTCCACAGAGCCAAAAAGTGACTTCATAGGCGCACTTGTAAAGCGAAAGCGACCATGTAGGAAAGTAAGCAAACAGTCACATGAACTGTCAACAAATTGGAAGGCTTTCAAAGGGGTCCCTCAGGAACCCTTTAAAAGAAGAGGGGTCCACTCAAAGGACACACTATTTGAAAAGCGAGGTCTACTCAGGCTGCCCCCAAGCTAGACATAAAGAATTCATTCGAGATAAAATCTTTCAAAGGGGGTCCCTCAGGAACCCTTCAAGAGAAAAGGGGTCCACTCAAGGGACAATTCAATTGAAAGATAGAGAGAAGAGATGGGGTCCTTAGAAGGACACAAATCTCCATAACAAGTTATCACTGCCCCCAACATATAGGGGAGGAGAACTGTGCAAGATACTTAGAACATGCAGGATAGAGGTAAACCTCAATATCACTTGTCATGTGAGGAAAAGGTGGGTGCATCAATCAAATGGGAGTTTAATGGAACTAGAATCACAAAGTCATTGTATTTCATCTTTCAAGGCCTTGCATTCACTAGTGGAATGGCTAGACACTCGATAGTATGCACAAAAATAATATTTTTCTTTATCATTTTCATGAGATTTCTTGTGTGTAGGAGAAGGAAGAGTGATTAAACAGGCTTTGAGAAGTTGAAACAAAATACACTCTTTCTTAGAAAAAGAATGAGAAGTAGGAAGAAACCCTTTCTCTTGTGGAGAAAAGTTTAACTTATCACAAGAAGAAGATACGAATATGGAAGATAAAGGAGGAGGATCTCCATGGAGAGTATTATTCCAACAACTGGGGTTACACTCTTCTATGGGATTTCCATCATCCTTCCCAATAGGATTACCAACATTAACCTCCTTAACATAAGTTTGATCATCTTCCTCAGAAGGAGGATCAACACCGAGAACATTACAATTCACCTTATCCCACGATACAAAAGAATGACCCATCTTTGATAGTGGGTTTGGGTGATGTTATCAGAAGGTCTAAGTGGATTGGGTCGACTTTACATTCTCTAATGAAGGACTCTGTAAAGTCTGAAGAACCCCAATCATCACCAAGACATGCATTCTTTTGAGAAGTAGAAAGAGTAGACTTAAGATTCCTTTCTTCAAAAGGATCTTTTTTAGGGACATCTATCTCGAGAGTATCCTTTGTAGTAGGTACTATTGGAGTAAACATTGACACATTGGAAGACACTAAAGGAATAAGAGTAGGCACAACCGAAGCCTAATCAACAACTACCATTTCACATAAGTGCATATCCTCAGGGTCAGCCTTGACTTTGACTACTTGATTATTGCAAATGAACTTAATAGATTTATGCAAGGTAGATGGGATTGCACCCATAGTGTGAATCCATGGTCTAACAAGAAGAAGGTTATAAGGTAACTTTTCTGACATAACATATACTAGAGTGGGTGTAGTAATGGGTCCAAGTTGCAGAGGTAAAACTATTGTACCTAGAGCTTGTATCCCAACATTATCGAACCCACAAATAATAATAGAAGAAACATCAAGAGAAGATGGATCAATATTAATCTTAGGCAACAGATCGATGCAACATACATTGAGTGCCAAACCAACATCAATGAGAGTACATCTAATGCCAATTTTATTAATATTAACTATAATCATTAGAGGGTCTGCTTGCTTCTATACTTCCAGAGGCAAGAGTTCTTGAGGATAGAACGTAATATTTGGCGAATCTGCACGAATATACGCCATCAACGCATTAGCATTCGTTGACCTAGCAGAAGAAGGCAAGAGGATGTTTTGCAATGCTTCTTGAAGCATACCATGATAAACCAGAGCAGACTGAAGCAAGTCCCATAGTGGGATCTTAGCCCGAGTAACTTGAAGTTTCTCAACAAGATCGTTATCACTAGGTGCTTTAGTTGTAGGTTTAGGTGCTTGAGGAAGGATTGGTTGTTCATTCATTCTATTCTCATAATTATGGGCTACTACTCTATAAGAGGGAGCCTTAGGAAGGTCAGGAGAGTCACTATCAAATGGAACACCATTAATAGAACAAACCCTTTTAGGAGGAGGACTAGCTGGAGTCACGTAAATGATTGGTCTCTTAGGCCTTTGAAGGGAAGTAGGGACATATTAAATTTACAAACTCATCACAACTAATAGAATAATTATTTGAAGAAATATTCTCAACATCAATCCAAACATGATCAAATGTGGAAGGAGATTTATCATTCGCTAATGCATCATCTCTAGAGGAGGAGAAATGTGTGCTCTAAAAATGGTCTTGATTAAGCTTGTTAATTAATTAAATATGATTTATTTAATTAATTCCTCTAATGTCATCTACATATAAATAAATTTAATTATTTATTTATATTGTTCATCTTCTAAATTCTTCTACTATAAATTAAATAAATAATTTTATTGCTAACATTTCTACCCTCCGCTTGATTAAATTAAATAAATTTCTATAATTTATTTATATTTAATTATCATTTGATTCTAAAGTTTAAATATTTTTAAATATTTGAATAGTGGAATATTCTCCATCCCAAATTCAAATTTAAAATATTAAATATATTTTATTTAATATTTTCACCTCCTCTATTTCATTTAAAAAAAAAACATAATTAAATAATTATTTAATTATGTGGTTCCATTTCATCTCCCACTTCCCAAATTTCTAACTCACATGCCTTTCCTTCCCTTCCAGAATTTGCATCTCATCTTGGAATGGAAGTTTCCCTTTGAAACTCAATGACGAAATTCGAAGAAATGGGAAACCTTCCATTCTCCTCTTCCACTTTCGAAGATCTCCCGCCATTCGTTCGAAACAAGCTTAATCCGGACCGTCGATCGATTCAGCCAATCAAACTCGTTCGAAAACTCTATAAAAGCCCGTGCTAATCCAAGCCTTGGTTAATCACCCCACATACATTCTGCATAATCGTTCATGTTCGCACACTTCGTATACTCATTTACATAGCCATAGTTTCACCAGCATTTGCATGCATATTAGTTTTAATATCACAGCAATGTCTTTCATTTTAGCATAACCTCTTGCATTTTGCATATTATGCATTCTTGTTTTTATCTCGTTCTTCATCTTTATCATTTGTTGACTATATTGTAATCCCGAGAGCCATTAGTGCTCATGATGAGATGAAGGAAGGATAAACCAGTTTCGAAGTTCTGTTCACAGTTTGCATTACTGTCTTTCTGACTTTGATTTAATGTCTTATTAATATATATGTTGAATTTTACTTAGTTAATCAATATTTCTTTACACATAAATAAAGCATCCCACCATAGGGCCCGAACCCATAATTAATATTTCTGTAGTTTATTTGTGTTCGGCTTCTAGAATGTTGGTTCTTGGAAAATCTGACATTAGGCGCATTCAAAAATTCCTGACGTGCATACAGAGTTTCTAACTTTTTGATTTTGCAGAATTTTGACGCTCATCCCATAACTGTTACGGCGCATCCCGTGACTGTTACGGTGCATCCGTGGCTGTTAAAGCGCATATAGAGACTGTTAAAGCACATATAATTTTTTTTTTTTACATGCACAGTAATTGTTTGGATTTTCTTATAGCGCATCTAGTTTCTGTTTAGGTGCTTATAGTGTTTGTTGACATCGAGCTTCTGTTTGAGCGCATCAGAGTTTTTCGTTGGTATGTCTGCAGTCTACGTTGCAGGGTGCCTCGTTCGGCCCTCTGACCCTACATTTAGGCGCATATGAGCGTAACAAAATTGCAAATTATGAGTCGGCATTCCATGACAGTCATTTCACTCTAAGGATTTTAAATGAAACAATCACGGTGGCCACATCTTGGATAAATGAAACAGTCTAGGATAGTCTGAAACAATGAATTTTACAGTTAAAATTGAACAATCTATTTTTGGTGAAGCAATATCTTCACTTAGATTAGCTCATTGTTATTTGGATTTTAAAAAGAACATCTACTTGCTTTGATTGTGGCAATAGGTCTATGCTCTCCCCTTAACTGGGTGATCAGAATACCAGACTTGCCTTTTAATTTCATGCAATTTTATTGTTACATCCTTTAGAGAGCCTGCCGTAGTGGGAAAAAGTACTCACCCAAGACGACTCAAGTGGGTTCAAGCCAAAGCCGGGGCACAATTCCACCCCACTACTCATTTAAAAGCGGTCACAGGGAAATACTCTTTTCGATGGTGTGGGAATATCCCTCCCCAAAGCTTTTGTTCTAAAGGGTTGGGGAGGTCTCCACGAGGAGTTTATTATTGTTGCCTATGAAACGGAAAATCACTTACTCAAACCCTGATGTAGTATTGACCGAGTCGGTGCCAAACATTCTAATAATCACGGTGAGGTCTTGAGGAAGGGAAGAATCTGCCCAAGACACTCACCATATAGCTTGCTTAAAAATTGTTTTGCTAGGGATACGTGTCCCACTTGGTAACTCTGATACGCTTTGGAAAGGAACAAAAACACGGGCGCCTTAAAGGTGACACATTTGTGTGGTCGGCCTTGATTCTAAGATGTGGGTTGTTGATTACTGGAATGACCCTCTTGAGCATAAGAGTGATTATGAATTATGTTTCATATGAAAAAGGCTTGCATGGCAGCTGGTGAAAAGAAAAAACATTTCTTGATCAAACACTTCATGTTAGTATAGGGCTTTAAGAACAACTGTTTTCAAAAAGTGTTTTGTTGTGTCTTCCATTACATTAATTCAGATAAAGAGATTATCCAAAAGAAACATGTAGAACAACAACTGAAAGCCACTTAGGAGTTTTGTCATATCATTGCTTCAAAAACATTCCCAATACCTTTTTCCATGCTTAGGGATTGGAAGTCAACAAAGTTTCCCAAGAAATCAGTTTTCAAGAGAATCAGAAAACCTAAGAAACCGTTAGGATATAAGAAAACATTGCAAAAGAGAAAATTCTTGTACAAAAGTCAACAAGTCCTGCTTCATATCGAGGATTTCTTCACAGATATCAGGATTTTGTTAGAGGATTCACTGATGAATATGCTGTAGATCCCTTAGATTCCCGAGCTTATTATCAAAGAAGAGCTCTATCACAACGGCATAATCATAACCAACCTCTTGAATTTGACAACATACCACAACCTTCCATAGAATATCCTTCACACCCAAGCCATATTCTTCAAAGATCTTGAGAGAATTTCCTTGAAAACGAAGATCAAAATCTTTTAAAGTGCACCTTTCAAAAACAAGCTTTCTAATTTTTGGCTCAACTTCCCCCAACAGGATTCTGAAATCCTTTATCATCTTGGAAGCCACAACCAATAAGTTAGGAGCATCCTTGATCATATCATAAGATTACATATCTTATCAGATCAAGACATCATCACCATTGCACTTGTCAAAACTAGGATCTAAGTTTAGAAGAATCTTTCCAAAAACATATGCCTATCTCCACAAGGTCTCAACATAATAAACTGAAGGATACAATCCAGAAAGAAAGTCATATTCATAACACTCAAGAGGAAGGAGAAAGCAGTAATCCTATTTTTAGCATAAATCAAAATCCACTCTTCAACAACAACATGGACAATAGAGAAGAAAATCCTTTTCATAATTACAGAGATAAAAATCAAGTGGATAGTGATGAAGAACAAGAAGAGGAACGTCTTAAAGAGGCTGAACAAGATCCAAAATTCCATAAAGCCATTGAAAATATTTTGCAGCGAGACAAGGAAAAATATTTTCGCTATCTAGCCGAACAAGGGGCTAAATTACCTCACGACTTTGACACAGAAAACTTGAAAAACAAACCTGAAGAGACACCCCTTTCAGATCTTAGTGCCTTGACCCAACAAATCAAGGCACTTCAAGGACAAGTTAGAGAATTACAAGGGGGAACAACCACAAAGAAATACACTTTGGAGGACATATGTCCTTATCCTTTTGACAGAAGTTTAAACATGATTCCTTTTCCCAAGCATTGTGAAATGCCAAAATTTGATCGCTATAATGGGAAAACGGATCCAATCGATCACGTTAGAGACTTCAGAAACCTGACATTGGAATTTGCTTACGAAGATACTTACTTAATGCGATTATTTCCTAGAAGTCTGGGAGTACATTCTATGGAATGGTTATCCAAGATCACACCTCCCGTCAAAACCTTTGAAGAATTGATCAACCTATTCATATCACAGTATACTTACAACATACAACATTAGATCACCATGATAGACCTTTGTAAAGTTGCACAAAAACCTGGTGAACCTTTCATTACGTTTCTTCAGAGATGGAGAAGAATGTTTGCCAGATACCCACGTTCTGTCCCTGAGAAAGAAAAGATGGTTACTTTCATCAACAGTTTAAATTCAGAAATGAGCTATCACTTGAACTTACATTGTCCCTCTTCTTTTGAGAAAATGATCGAAGATGCCTTAACCATTGAAAATGCTTTGGTCAAAAGAGGCATAATAAAACATGACAAAGAAAATCCTAGCTCATCTAACCATCACAATAATCAGGGAAAATCCAAATTCTGGACTCACAACAAAAATATGGTGAACGATGGTGTTGTTGACACGAATCATGCCTCAACCAAACCATTCGTCCTCAGTACTCTAAACACTCACAACAACAATGTCAACTCAATTGCAAATCATGGGAATAATCCTCCTCTACCGAGGAATAATACAAATCAAAACTCTACTCCCCATCAAGGGATTTCCAACAACCAGGGTTACCGAGGAAACAATAACAATCACAATTCTTTAGGGAACACCTCAAATTCAAATCCGCAAAGATTTTCATTCTTCTCAAATAGAAGAACTTTCACTCCATTGGGTCAATCAGTAGAATCCACGTTCAAAGAGTTGATGGCCAAAAATGTCATTACTTTACCGCCTCAACGGAATTATGAACCCACTGTAAAGCCTCCATCATGGAATGAGGCACACTATTGTGATTATCATCAGTGTAAGGGTCATCGTACAAACAACTGCCAAGCCTTGAAGAATGCTATTCAAGACTTGATTGACAATGATATCATCACAATAGAAGGAAATCAACAAACCAATGCAGACCACCAAGCATTTCGTAATCCTTTACCTAATTATCAAAAAGGTGAGTCTTCTGACAAAAAAGTGAATCACATCAATGATGATCATATAATCAACCATCTCTACGCAGACGATGAGCGGGTAAATGTCATTAAAGTCAACAAGAAGGTGGAATATAGGGAAGTCAACGCAACAACAAGAGCGCAAGCTAAAGTTGTCTTGAAAGGCGCTTCTTCAAAATCCATTGAATCCCCACCTCAACATCAATATGATTTGGTCAATCAACTTCGAAAACCCCCCGCTCAAATTTCAATTTTGGAACTATTAAGGATTTCTCCAGCCCATAAAGAAGTTCTCGAAAAAGCCCTCATTGAAACCAATGTATCAACTGAATTGGATGTGAATCAATTTCAAGCCATGGTAGGGCATTTGTCCTCACCCACTTGTCTTTCATTTTTTGATAAAGATGACGTTTCCATAACTCATCCCCATAACTCCTCTTTGTACTTAGAAGTCATGATTCATAAGTTTCGCATTAGACGAGTTCTAATAGATGGAGGTGCTAGTTTGAACATCTGTACCTTGGAGTTGGTCAAAGCCTTAGGATTTTCTGAGGACTCCATTGATTTCAGAAGAAAGATTACCATAAAAGCCTATGATGATGAAGAAAGAACATCTAAAGGTCTAATCATGTTGCCGATCAGAGTGGGCCTTGTTATAAAGAATACTTTCTGTCAAGTACTGGACCGTGATCTAGCATATAACATCTTGTTGGGTCGTCCTTGGATCCATGAAATGCAAGCCATCCCATCAACTTATCATCAATGTCTCAAGTTTCCTTA